>NDXZ01137330.1:0-23479 GCA_003055125.1 Paykullia maculata | reverse complement strand
AAAACGCTTAAAAAGAGTTTTGATAGTTGTTTTAATGGTGGTGGCGGTAGTGTTATTGTTGTTATATTTGCAACACTAATTACAGCATGTCGCGTCCGTGTATAAAAATCGTGTTTTTTCATACATAAATACTACATAAGTTTATATTATATACGCATGAGGATTCCGGTGATTATTGTAGGAAAATTTTTTAATTTTATTTAAATACTATACAGATGTACATATGTATGTACGTAGATCCAAGTCTGCTACTGTAAGGGCTGACTGGCTGCATGGATTTCTTTTTGCCTTAAATAGAGGATAGTAATGTTGATGCCACACGGCTGCTGTTACTAGAGTTTTGTTGCATTGCACGCGCTTGTATCAGTACACATAGATTTGCATAACTGTCCGTCCATTCATCTCGTTGTCTAGATGAGATGGTGGAATAAATGAATGAGTGAACGAGCTAAAGGATAAAGTTGAAACATGATAACATTTTTGTTACCCTAGTGTTCATTTAAAATACAATAAAATCCCATTTGCCAATACAAATACATATACCTATGTATATGTATGTATGTAGGTACATACATATATGCCCACATTCATACATACTTATGTATGTATGTAGGTATATACGAATGCTGGTTATGCGTACCCAGCAGTTCTTTTCACGAACACTATAAACATTGGCAAATATTACTTGGCACTAACCCTTTGCCAATGCTGTTGTCCTTGCGAATCGTCTACCGGTTTGCGAAAGAGGTAACTAACATTTTCTCTAATATTTTAAAATTTATTTTAAATAATTATTCAAATTTTTAAAACTTTTACCTACAAATCTTAGCTCTATCCTTTAATTGGACAACTATTCCGAAAGTCTTCTAATTAGTCCTTGGTTTAGATGCAATTCACCAATGAAAAGTGATATCATGATACAACAAATCAGGTAGCCTCAGTCCGGGGAGGATTTTTTATATGCAGTTTGACATTTACGATGCTAATAAGAGAGAGAAAATTATTTTTTATGTATGGAGCATTACAGATATGCTGGCATTGTGATATGTTAGTTCTTATGACAGTTTTGACTTAATATCTTAGTTCGTCTATATCGTAGGTATATCTGTGTTACTTTGGCGTCTATGTGGTTTTTAAATATCAAACAATTATCAAGAGTCTACTAAAATATTAAACACTAAGGCGCTCAGAAAATACCTATTTTTAGCCTTCTTTTTTGATTTCCAGGCTGTGTTTCAGCAATAACGTTTTGGATGTTGGCTTTTACGTGCTCAATTGTTTCAGGTTTATTGGCGTAAACAAGCCTTTTACAGAAAACATTTTCTAATGACGTCAAATCGCACAAAAGACATTTTAGTTAAAATCCCTGTTTTGTAAAACTAGTCGATTGGTAAATGTGTTCTTCAGAAAACTAAATTAACCGCGCACTGTGTGGCATATCGTGCCGTCGTTAGTGGCTTCTTATTTATTTACGAAAAAGCTAGTAATTAAGCCTCTGTACTGCTTACCGTCGACTGTGCCTTTATAGCCATCACAAGTTTTGACGATATATGGACAACTGGTTCCACCGATCTATAAAGCGCTTGCGTGTTATTGACTAAGCGATTTAACCAGAAAAGTGAGCATCATAAAAGGCACATAATTAGGAATAAGTCCCTCGAATTGAGTCATTGCTTTTCAAAATAAATTTGCTTACTCCGATGTTTTGTTTTGGAATTGCAAATATCGCCAAACAACCCAGAACTTTTAAGTCAGCCGACGGTGCGGTCCACTTTAAATTTGTATTTACCGCAATTCTCCCGTCGCAATATAAAAATGTTTTTGCTTATCTTTAACAAATGTAGCAAAATAAATTAAGTGAATGCGAATATTTGAAAAAACACGTTTTTAGTTCTAAAATGAAAAGAGAAATAAAAGTACTGGATATTTTTAAAACCGTCCCTTATAACTTTTTTGCGGCTACAGCAAGACTAACAGTTGCGCCCATAAAAACCGGTTTTCAATTTATAAAAAAACGCAAGCTTCTAAATTAAAACATTGTTGTTTAAAGAGGAACCCACTAGTTTTTATACCAACATAATCAGTTCGACATTAGGCCGAAAAGTTTAGTTTCTCATAAATGTATTTTAAACGGTAAAAAAAAATTTACCCTAAGATCATACCAGATATTAAAAGTGTTAAACAGACGTGATGAAGCTGGTGCCAATTTTAAAGCCTGTCTTTTAATGAATGACGTAATCATTTAGATCACTCTACAATTGCTGTATAGGGTCAGTGTTAGAAAATCTAGTAGAAATATTTGTCTGCGAGGGTCAATACCAGTCTATTAAAAAAAATACTAAAGAAATGTGTGTCTGTCTTTCCACATATGTGGCATTAGAAGTTCGTTCCCGAAATCGACGACAAAAATTAGGAACTTAACGGCGTCCATCAGTAATGAAAATTTAACTGTTTGGAAACTGAACGAAAACAAGATAGCATAGGTTTTCGGCACCGATTACAGTGTATGCGGAAACCAGGCTTAAGCAGCGAATTAGAAGTGACTAGATACAAAAATATAGTAAAATAAAATCTAGTTCATTTCCTTTTAGTTGTACATACGTACACAATGTGGTCAGAAAAAACAAACCAACAAACAAACGTTATAGGTCTAAAATTTACAGAAATCAGAACAAAGTTGCTGTTTTTTCTTTGACTGACAAGATTTTCAAAATATAGAATTGATTTTTAAGTCCAAGTTAGGAATTTGTTTCTCAATTAAAGTAATATAAATAAGTTGTTAAGTTTTTAAAGTATTTGTTCAAATGTAGGTATTAAATATAAAATTTTTTATTGGATTAAAAAAATTAAAAGGTGAAATAAATTATTTGGGAATTGTTTTGTTAAAAGTTAAAGAAATTTTTCTTTTGTCTGCATAAAAAAAGATCCTTTAAACTTGCTTTAGTGAAGTCATTAAATGGTTAGCTCAAAACTAAAGGGTACTCACTGTATTATCATACACAAAAGCAAAAGACTTTAATCGCTTTTACACATATGTACATACATACATATGTACATATATACAAACATTCATACACACAATGCTGTATAAACATTTACGTAAATAAAATTTAAATAAAGGTTATGTTTTTCTCTCCCTCTCTTTGTATTTGTTTATGCTGGCCAAAAAACAAATGCCTTCAAAATAAGGATACCAAATATTTTTTTTGCAACAATCCAAACAACCGTTAGTAGCAGCAGCAGCAACAACAACAACAACAACATATATCAGCATCATACTAAATACATGAAATCAAAAACAATAAATAATAATATCTGAGAAAACATAATTGAGAGTCTTAAGGAATTAATTCTTTAAATACAATGAAATAAAACAGTCCCTATGAAGTTTCCTAAAGAGCCATTAAAATTAAGTATAAAATCTGTTAATGCCTTAACATTTTGGCAACCTTAGAGATGATTATTAGAAAAATATTTTTTTTTTTGGAAAAAACTACTTAATTTAAATAAATATACATACTTATGTATATTCGTAAAATAACTTGCTTATTGTTAGAAGCGGCAAATGTTTACTTCAATCCATTCAGCGAACCAAACGGCAGTGTCTTTTGTTATTAATTCTAATTTTCTAGCTTAGTTTAAAAATGTACAGGTGTAAGCACAAGTCCTGATCACAAAATTCGTTAAGTTGAAGTCTGCACACTTTCGTGGAGAGCGGCGATGTTCTTCGCAGATATGGCTAGTATTTATCGAACCGGCTGTTTCGAATTTAAAGAGTTGACTGCATCTGCCGTAGAACGGATGCATTGCACACAGCGTTTGCACTAACGAACACTAATTTTGCTAATAAAGTGCAGCTCATACTTGTTACTTGCCAGATTGTATCAACATGGCCGCCAATATCTACCCGCCCCAAATGTACCGATTAATGTTTTATGAAGACAAATATTAAGCAAGTTTCTTACCTATATATATAAATACTCTCTCTGTAATAAAATTATAAAAGATCGTCGTCAGTTAACAATATAAAACTTTTCAAGGCGAAGATCTAACTATACCTGTACGTTAATAGTATAAACTGATCAAGCATTAAAGCTTAGGACAAATGAAAACTTAAATTTGTCCCAAAAATACTCTTCCATCAAAAGTAATTAAAAAAAAAATAAATAAAAAAAATACAGAATTGGTTCAATATAAGTTCTTTGTTCTTTTTAGGATATTTTATATATTTTTATTTATTATTCAAATCCTTTAAAACTCTGCCACAAAAAATAAAGTTATTAAAGAAAAATATTTTCTTAGTGTTCTTCAAAATGTCAATTTTTTTTCATAATATACATACATACATACATATGTATGTGTATATATGTCTGCAAAATATAAATATTATTGTTTTTGTTGTTGTTGTATTTATTATGAAATCCCCAGCCAAAGAGTGAACGGACAAATTTTTCCTGGTAGACAGTCAGACTTGCACGTGCATTTCATGTTCTCATCTCGGGTTGTTGTTTTAATTCAACACATCCCTGTCCTAATGCTTTCCTTAACTCATACTAAATATTTCCGCTTTTCTTTATCTTTCTTTTAGTCGTTTTCGATTTTAACGCTGGTATTTTAAAAGCAACTGCAGCACAAATATTTTTCATGGTCCACAACAAAAGGATTAAATCTTCCAAAGTGTGTTGAGAACGCAGGAAAAAAAAACCGAAATTGTGTTTGTTGCAACAGCAGACGCAAGAAATTAAATGCATTGCTGCTGCACAAATGTAATCAATATGAATGTAGGAACATCAAGTGATATTAATTAAAATAAATAAACGGGTTCAAATCCTTTTAATAAAAATAAAAAAATATATTTAAAACAAAAACAGGGGTTGAATATTTTAAAACGAAAGAAAGTAAAACAAAAACCGACCTTAAAGTGAAACGAAATTATATTTAAAAGAAAAATAATTAAAAAAAAATATTTAAAACAAATGTTTAAAAGAAAAATAAATAAAATATAAAAATATTTAAAAGCAAATTAAAAGTGTTGCAGAACTGCAAATAAAATTAAAAATAAATTATAAAAATATGATTAAACCAATGATTTTTTAAGTGTTTAAATTTAAATTAGTTTAAATAAAAAAATAAAAATTTTTTTGGAATTAGTTAAAAAAACTAAATTAAAAGTTTTCAACCTCGAATATAATAAGCAACAATTTAAATCGTAATCAAAACAACACAATTAAAAAGTTTTAAATTATTCTAAAGAAATAAAAAAATTCCATCCATTCAAAAACACACATTTAAAAAGCCTACTGAATTTTATTAAAATCTAAAAAAGGAAGCAAACGAAAACTGACTATAAATTACTAAAGAAAATCACTTTAAATCCAGTCCACAAGTCTGCTTGATTATAATTCCAGCTTTAAACATATTTCAAACATAATTTGTTGTACTTTAGCTCTTGGAGAAACGTGTCTACAACAAATTATATTGGAACACGCAATCATCACCAACAGCCGAGAAGCAACAGCAATAATTTTGCAACAATATCAACAACATCAAGCAACGGATTATTTGGCCTCTGGCTATGCAAAAATTGTATTATTCACTCAACAAATTTAAATATTTTCTTTTCGCCCTCTTGTTCTCTGATTTCGTGAATTTCCTGCAATAATTTACAAAAAAGCAACAAACAAAAAAAAAGAAATAAAAAACGTAAAAATCCGTAATAAAATTGCAGGAAAAATAAAGGTAAAAAAGGTTTATTAAACATACAAGTGATTTATAACCATAACAAGGATATGCTGTGGTCGGGTTTTTGTTTAATTAACGTAAAATATTAAAAATAATAAATAAATATATAACACATAATTTAAATTATCATCATTATAAATAAACTGGCGATAGTGGATGGCATATGTTAATTAAATATATAAAGGTGAGTTATAAATAATTGTTTAATATAATTTTATGTGTGCATGTACATATATTTAATATAAATTTACATATGTATGTATGCATATCCATATACAAAACGCATAGGTATAAACACAGGCTTTACTAACGAATTATCAATGAAAAATTTTGTTTTAATTAATTTACTGAAATGCGTTAGGGATTGCCTGTGTAAACACGTGTATATCGATCCCTGAAACTTTCGAGCAACTGGTATTGGTTATTAATTTATGCACAAAAGATTAAAAGATTGCACCAATTTTAAAAAAATTTTAAATGTTTTTATATTGATAAACAGTTTACTTGTGAAAACGCCAAGTACTGTTTTCCTGGGATGTTAGATTATTTCTTAAGTTTTATCAGCAAATGTGTGCGACCTTGAACTGTCTAGTTAAAACCCTTATATAAAAATTAGCCATCAATTTTGAAAGTGGTTTGGACACCCTTTTCATACAAAGTAGGAGTGATAATCGTTTCTAAAACTCTTGTGATTTTTGGTAATGTCTAAAATCGGTTCAAGCACCCTTTGATCACTTTTAAAATAACCGAATCAAATAGGCGGTAACACATCTACACGCAAAGAAAAAACATGGTTGTGGTGACCATAATCTAAGGGCATCATACTATGATTGGATTATATGATTGTAGCTAAACTATGTAATGATTGGTTTTAATCATAACAAGTTTAATTGAAAAGCTTTTTTATAACCATATTATGACCATATATTATCATAACTGTTATTTTCCATGATCAGAATATGATTCCACCCAACCATAGTATAGTCCCATATGATCATAATATGACACCACCTAATCATAATATGACTACCTAATCATAATATGATCCCAAATAACTATAAATTTATTTCGTATAACCATAATATTATTCCCACAACCGTAATATAATTCCATATGATCATAATATATTTCCTTGCAACCATAACATAATTCCACCTAATCATAATATGATTAAATAAAAAGTGAACTATAAATTCGTCAATAAATACATCTATATTTTATGTTTTGATCATTTTATTTATTATATTTTTTAAAACGGTTACAAATTTATTCGTACTAATTCAGTTGTTAGTACATGGTCCGAGGAAATACTGGCGAAACTTGTAAAATTTTCCTCAGCAATATTTAACAAAATACTGCCGGAGCATATTGCTTGAATACCAGGTCTTCTATGGCAAATACATTTTGTTGTGTCCGATTGGATTTCGATGTTGTTGGCATAACATATGCGCCACCTGCAAAAATATAAGCAAAAAGTATATTTTTTCCACATTTTTTACAAAAATATTTTTTTAAATGCAATTCTTAGCCAATATTTATTAACAAAAATAAATTAGCAATTTTTAAAGATATTGTTTTTTCGTTGTATATATGTATATATATTTATTACCAGATTTACATTTTTTATCACTTTTTATATTGACTTTACTACTACTTATCTCTTGAATTCTAATGTTTTCTTTCACTTTATTTTTAAATGCCAATTATTATTTTTTTAATGTTTTTTTTTTAAATCTTAACATTTCATATTCAAATTTTTCACTAAATTAAAGCACTTAGAAGAAGAAGAACAACCGAAAACAAACAATTGTTAAAGTTTATCATACTTTAATTTCCTTGCAACTACACTGTTGTTGCACACACCATTTTATAATTATTTATAACTTTAAATATAATGTTATTTTTGCGAGCAAATCATTATTTGTTTGTTACAACAGTTTTTTTAAACATTTTATTTTTCTGGATAATCATGTCAAAGTTTTTAGTAGTGGTTACCATTAAATGATAAAATATAAACCAAATACTTGATTATCGTTTACTATAATTTGTTTGCGGTATAAAAGTTTTTCGTAGAGAAAATACAATGGTTGTCGTAATCATGTTTCAACCATGTTTTTTCTTTGCGTGTACTAACTGTAGCAAATTATCTAAATGATTGTGAAGGATATGTAATTTGATGTATTAAATATGGAAATGAGTGAAAGCCTTAGGTTTTAACAGTTTTTAGAAAAATGAGAGAACAATAAAACGTAACAAAAGAAAATGAACTGGTAGAAATTTATTTATCTTAGACGTCTCATTTGTAAAAAATTGGCAAAAGAAGACTGCTAAAGTAGTAAATAAAATATTTTCTTTGTTTAATGACTTTAACTCTTGTAATTTTTAATATTGGGCCTAAAAATAGATTGTTAAAGTTTAAGCTCTCAAGTGCTTATTTTAGACCAATTCTTATAGTTCTTTAAAAAATTGGTTAAGCGAACTAATAGCAAACTAATGCCCAAATTCACTGTCATTAGTTAACTATTTGTAAAATAAAATGATAACTATTGTTTAACCACAAGAGCGCCTAACTAATGGCAAACTAAGAGCTGTGAATAAAATATCATTAGCCAAACCATTGCCATTAGTTAACTTATGGCAGTGAATTTGGGCATAACTCATATAAAGCTTTTAGACTCTACCTTTTTCGCATTAAACTAAAAACTTCCTTTGCTCCCCGTGTTTCAATTTCGCTTATTTTTAGTGCAATAATGCTAATTGACAGCAAATAAGCTAACACAAGGTTTAAAGATCTTAGCTTCTACAGTTATCTTGATAAACAATAATAAAGTTATTTAATTTGTATGAAGGGTGCCACGCTTATTTGTCTAATCCGCTTATTCTTATATTGGGTATGTGCATTACTAACAGTTTCCTTTTAACAAAAAACACATTTGTCTCTGATGTACATTAAAATCAAGCTAACTCACATAAAGTTAACAATTATAAGAATTAAGATTGCTTGAAAATGTTCCCTCGTTCGATTTAATCCATTAGTGCAATAACGCATCAGTTGTGAAAGTAACTCATGGTGTATTTTTTAAGGCAAAAAAAGAATTAACAGTTGACAAGGACTTTAGCAATATATTTGGATGAATTTGCCATCCTAAGGTACTTGTTTCAAATATCAATTTTTGTATCCCTTTTTACCTTTTTAAAAGAAAACATATTTGTAAAATCATTTTTATTTCAACTTAGTAGCAAATTTTAGGATCCCTAATCTTTTAATGTCCAAACTGTTATTTACATATGTCTGCATGAAATTTTTGATAACTAACTATAATAGAAACATTTTATGCCATTTAAGAACATTAATAAATTTTGTTTCAAAAACATCTGTCAAGTAATAATTTTATTACTTGCTTGTTTGTATCCCATTTGCCAAATTGACAGTTTGGCAAATGCTAATGTTTTAGTCATATTTCTATACACATTAACGACAACTTAAGATGTTTGTGCGAAAGAACCCCGTGGCGCTATAAAGACATCACTTTTTAATACAGACTAAAATTATGTAAGAAAAAAATACTCGCCTACTACACATGGTGTTAATGAGTTTAAGTGGTCGTCCTAACAGCTTAAGACAATCACATAAAGCAGAAAATGTCATTCTAACTCGTGCTGGTTTTGGGACATTTTTGTTAATTTTTTTTTAACACATGGTGTGAACCAAAAACGATTCATTCATAACAGATTTAAAAGAAAGGTTAGAAATTATATTCAAGAAATTTAAATGCTATTTAGAACGCCTGCTAAGAAAGCGATAGTGCCGCCGTTTGTAAGAGAGCTGTGTTGTAAAATAAAACTTTTTTTTTCTTTAATAGAGTAACGAGAAATGAATTTGAATTCTTAAATTGTAGAAAAATATTTAAAGACTGGTAGCAAATTGTCATTACAACTGTTTGAGCAACTTATTAGAGCTATTATTTAATGAAAGATAGTGTTAGAGAGAGACAAAATTGTTTCTTAAGGCCGGGGCATATAGAATCCGTCATATGTTGTCCGTCGTCATTTTTAACTGACATTAACGTGACAACGAAAAAAGCTGACACAATAAATACTTTGTAAACGAATATTAAATCAATTAAAAAATCAGCTGATAGTTGTCAAACTACTTAACGTACGTTAAAAGTTGAAAGTTGCCAAACTTTAGTACTTTGCCTTGACGGTGACGTACCGAATGAGACAAAGTCAATAAGAAAACATGTATTTCAATTTAGCTGTCAGTTGCAAATGACAACGGATAACATATGACAGATTCTATGCGCCCCGGTCTTTAAACAAACAACACCTGTTTATTTTTCGTATCTATTATTTTAACAAAAAGGTTTCTACTCAATATTTATAAAATGTCTTTTATGACAGCCGTATTATTATATATATATGGGTCATTTCACGTCAAGTGGACCTACTTTTGAAATCGATGTCTTCCGATCGGGATGAAATTTGCACCATAGTTAGTGTTATTAGATAGTAGCTTGAAGACAATTTTTCAACAAGATCGGTCAAGAACTCTCTTAGTTAGAAGGGGTCAAAGTTTGACCTTTTGGCCAACCAGGTGTTTTTTCTTCTCCATGTAACTTATTACCTATTGCTCTTAGCAAAATTTGTCCAAAGTAGTTTAGATAGATATTTTTTCAATCTTTTCAAAAAAAAAAAATTTTTTTTTTAAAAAGATTTATTTTTTTGCAAAATATAATTTTTTTTCAAAATGGGCCTTTTTTTTGCTCAAAAGAAAGCTTAGAACATTTCCTGTAAGATCTTTGTGGTCGCTTAGTGGGATGCGAGTGGGATATCTCTGAAAAAATATTTTGTACCTCAAGACAAGGATTTTTCAATTTTTACCATATGCACTATTTTGAATTTTTTCCTATTTGTGTGCGAGTGTTTCTAAGACCTTGAAAATGAAACTTATACTGAGAAACTAGACAAATTAACCTTTCCGATGGTATGTAACACACCGAACTAAAATTTCATACCCCCAATACTGTAATACCAACAATATGTTAGCCTCAGGAATAAAATCATTTTTTTTTTGCTATAGAAATGTTAAAAAATTAAATAACATATTGTTGTATCGGAGGTATGAAATTTTAGTTAGGTATGTATGTTATCGACTTTTAATTCAGTTTTTATCGATATACAATTTTGTCCGTTAAATTTGTTTCTTGTGGATTAGATTACTTGCTTCTTTCAGTGTAGAAAGATGCTCTACATTGGCTATTTTAACGATTGACGTAGTGTCTTGTTAAAAATTTAGTGAATTTTCCTAATGGCTTTCAATAATACATATTCTCGCTTTAAAGAATATATTTAAGTCTATAGAAAGACCAAGTTAACCATGACGGAAATATAGTATTTTATTGCTGTTGCAAAAAAGAAGTAACTTTATCTTTAAAATAAAGCCTATAATTGTTTCCAAAAAATTTAATAAATAAATTTTATATTTATGTAAATAAAATTATTTAATTAGGTTTTTATTTTTGGAAATGTTTAATCAGAGTACAATCTTTGTTTATTAGGTGTGTGCATTAATTTCTGTTTGAAGTATTCATGTTTTACAAGGGTTCCTAAAGGTAAAGAACACAGTTTTTTAAAAGTGAAAAATAAAGAGATTTGTGTCAAATACAGGAAATGCTTACAAAATCATTGAGAGTAGACTAAGCAACAATATCGAGAGGCTTAAAGGAACTTGGATTTATCCAAAACCAGCAACGACCTAAAGCCCATGGGCATTTTGAGTGTCTGAAATGCTGCTTTAGCATCACAAAATGGGGCGTTTTTGCTTTGTTACAAGCATTTCAAAGTGGTTCTGTTGGGATAATCAAAAGCACAAAAAATTTTATTTAAATTCCGATCAACCAGACACATCAACACCAAAGCCGAATATACACGGCGTCAAGGTTATGACCTGTATTTGGTGAAACTAAAAGAGGGTCATCATTAATAACCTGGTAAAACCGAAAATTATAGGCCGAACATAATTAATTGAAGGAAAAACGGCAAAAACAAAAATTGTTAGTAATGGTCCTGCCTAATGTTGCGCATCAGTTTAAAATTATTTGGCAAGTTTTACCTCGCCCTTCTGCCAACTATTTGCTTCCTGCGATGCATAATGCCTTAGCAGAAATACGCTTTACTTTACTAATTCGTTTCTATTCTCAATGGCGAAAACTGATTTAAGAGAGAACCCTTAAATTGCCTGAAAAATGGAAAAAAGTCAAAACCGATGGACAATATTTTTAATAAAAGTCGTTGTTTTAGTGATGTCCTTTTATTTTTATATATGTGTTGGAAATTAGGGATAATTGTAATTTATGTATACAGTCGAACTTCTATAAATTAAATCACCATTATCCAGAAAAAAACATCAACTTATAGAAACTTCAACTTTTGGAATTCAATTTAAAAATTTTCCTAATTAAATACACAACAACTACTTTAAATACCAATTCATTATTATTTATCGCTAAGTTACTTTAAACTATTTTTAATTGTGTAAAGTTACTACAAACATATTTATTTACTAAAATACTGAGTAATTTTTGACTGAATTTGTTCACATTTGCTTTGAGCGAAAAGTGATTCTAATTTGTGTAGTGCTTTGTAGTGGTCACCGTTTGCGTTTTCATTTGTGTTTAAAAATACATTTAAATTAAGATTCATTTAAGAATGAATCTTTTATAACTTCTCTGGACGGTTGTCTGACTGTTACCTCAAATACGTCTCCATCGCTATCTACTATTTCTCCAGAGTGCAATTCTGATTCGACGGCATATTCATCAATAATATCTTCAGCAGTTGGAAAAAGTAATCAATTCATTATCGATGCCCAAAAAGTCTTGAACAGTACAACTAATAGATTTTACATAACTTAAATGTAGCCAGACTTCATAGTTATCTTTTAAAACATTTTCGTTGTCGTTAAAATCATTTAATAATACCAAAGGTATGTCATCCTCTTCGTCCCACACTGAATGTTGTGCAAATCCAGACTTTGTAAAGCCGTTGGAAATCGTAATTTTGCATAAAATTTTGCGATTTTCACAGCATATTAAGTTAAAAAAACGCATGTATATTCACTATTAACGGCTAATTTGGTAATTTTTGCCAGCAAAAAAGAAAATTTTTCGAAAAAATTAAAATTGTAAAAACGTTGTACTACTGATTTTCTTCAAGATATGAAGGAATTCATGTTATGGAAGTTCAAGTTAAAGAAGCAAAACCTAATATAAGTTCTCTCCAAGGTGCTGTTGCCACGAGATTTGCTTTAATTTATAGACAATTCAAGTAACAGAAGTTCAAATTATAGAAGTTCGACTGTATTTTAGTTTGGTTATAATTTTTTTTAAGAATATGCAGCGTTTGTACACATTTGTATAGAAAAACTGAAATACAATGTTATTTTCCTTTATAATTTGTTTTCAGCAACCTAAACACTAAGTCCGTTTAACAAGTATTAAATCAATGGCACCTTAGGCTCCAAAATGTCATTGATGCTGTCATGTATTAAAAGAAAAATGCAATTCCTATCTTCTCTCGTTATTTCTACATACATATATCATGTTCATTATATATTATACTTTTATTATTCATATACATACATACTTATGTATGTATATAAATGTGTATGTGTTTTCTTGTTTCAGTGTGTATTACATAAAATTAACAATCAACATTATTTTGTCACCTGTCAAACTAAATTCATTCTTTAATTCATTTATTTATACACCATGATGCTGCTGTAATAGAAAATAAAACGAAAAAAAAACAGTGCACACTGATGTGATTGTGTCACGTTTCACATTTGCAGCATCGCATCAGCTGAACTAAACATTTGACTTGTGTGTGTTTGTTTGTTTTTTAGGTCTGTCTGTCCATGTGTCTGTCCTACAGTTGTACCAGGTTGTAACAGATGAAAATCGAATATAAGCAACTACCCACTAAAGAATTTTTTGCTCAATTTTTTTTTCTTTGAGAAAGCTGGAAACATTTAAACCAAAAAAAAATATATATTTTTTAAAACGCGTGATATATGATACATCCATATGTATGTACATATCAGAAAATATGATAATTCTAACAATGTGCTTGAAAGTCATGTAAATTATCAGAATCAACTCAATCGTAGAAGTGTTGGCAAGAATTGTTTGGTGGGTAGCCCTAAAAAACAAACATTAACAAAAATAACAAACTAAATAGTTCAAGTTTGTTTTTAGCCTGTCAAATTATAGTAGAAAAAAAGGAAATATATAAAAAAGTTTAATGTTTAGACAAAAAACTAAAATAACGAAAATAGCAGATAACAAGGGACATAGACAAACACACATTAAAAACTATTTTGAGTTTAAAAAAAACTATCAATATTTAACTCTCTATTAAAAGCAAAAATATCAAAAAATTATAACATTTTAAACCTTTTTAATTATTTATTTTGCAGAAAATTAAGAAAAAAATGTTCTACGTAAAATATAAAATGTTTACGGAATATTTTTGATATATTTTGTTCTAAAAATGTGTTTCTTATTATTTCTGTACTTATTGTTGATGAACTGGTAGCAAAAAAAGTATATAATTTTGTATAGTTAATTATACTCTTCACTAAAGGTGGCAAGGAAATTTATAAGTTTATCATTCAGTTTGAAATTTTTTCTCCTTATAGGTAGGGAGTCAGTTTAGCCTTGTCCGTCTGTCCATGTGTGGGTTGAAATCAACTTCTGGTAGTTCCTATAAGTCACAGAAATGTGTGTTGTATCATTTTAAAAATACTACCCAGAAAATCGGTATAAGCAAAAAAGACGACAACCTTTTTTTATACAAAAATCAATCATTATTAATTACCTTTCAGACATATAAATATGTTCATACATATGTAAATACACTTCTAATTTAATACCTACACGTGGTGAAGGGTATATAGGATGTCGTACAGCTAAATATACCGCCCTTAATTGTTTTTTTAATCAAATTTTCTATTAATAGAAAATTTTGGAGAAATTATTTTTTTTTAATAATATCGTTTCCAGTGGTGGAGGACTAGTATGCCAAAAACCCTGTTCTACACCTTCATATATAAACTGTAATTGAATTGTTGTATTTATAAGAACACAAATTTGTTGGCATTTTTTCACTAATAACAATTTTTCAAATAATAAACTGGGAGTTAAATCGATTGTATTTACATCCAACACTAATCACTGATCAAACAGTGCTGATGTTGAAAATCGTAGCTGCTTTCGAAAATTCAGTCCAGTCGGCTAGTGTCGCCAAAAATTTATTTTTCAAAATTATTATTCATTCATTACACCGCGTTACAAAAACGAGCTTTTTTATGTCCTATGAACCAAATATACTTTTTCGAAAAGGGGAGAAAAAACAAAAATACACGTGTATCGGCGATTTTCATGTACACGTCAGAATTTTTTATTATTTTTTTTTCAGGAAAATCTGAGAATTGATAAAAATCTTTTTTGTTAATTATCTTTTTTCTTTTTTTTAAAAAATTGACGTGATACAGACATTTCCACGAGTCTGCCTGCAAAAATTCAGCTCGATTGGATCACGGAAAAAGGGTTAAAAATCGATTCAGTCTTTCACACAGGCGGACAGACGGACACTACGAGCTTTATACTTTATATACTGTCCGCCTGTGTGAAAGAGTTTAAATCGATTTTTAACCCTTTTTCCGTGATCCAATCGAGCTGAATGTCTGTATCACGTCAAATTTAAAAAAAAAAAGATTTTTTTTTTATCAATTCTCAGATTTTCCTGAATTTTTTTTAAAATATTTTAAAATAAAAAAAAATTCTGACGTGTACATGAAAATCGCCGATGCACGTGTATTTTTTTTATTTTCTCCCCTTTCCGAAAAAGTATATTTGGTTCATAGGACAGAATGTGTGTAACGCGGTGTTATCACAATAAAAAATTAAATTTCTAAGAAATTTAAAATGAACTTGGGCCAGAATAAAACTAAAAATAATTGTCTTAAAACAAATTCAAGTTTGTAAAAAAACATTAAAAAAATTTTAATAAACTTTTTTGAAATATTTAAAAAATACATTTTTAACCTTGAGCTTAAAAAGGCTGTTAAAAAATAATTTTTATTAAAAGATCAAACAAGAGTACAAAAATTCATACTTTTTTGAAATAAATTTGTTTTCTTAACTGTTAAAAAAGTCCTTTAAAGTTCTTAACAAATGATTTTCGCATATGTTTGTGTGTGTGTGTGTGTATTTTTTTGGCAACATGAAATTTCATTTAACTTAGCTGAAATGATGACAGTTTGTCTACTCATTCATGCATTCGTTTGTCTGTTGAGATGACAGTCATTCTGCCAATTATTTGCTTCCATTCCTTAAATAAGTTGCCTGACAAAATACCTTTGTATGTGCAACTATGTATTTACATCCACATGTCTTGTGTTGCAACTTTTTCCAAGTCTATTTGGCTAGTTTGTTAGAACACACATTCACATAAGTATAAGTTGTTTCATTGACTTTAATCACATTATTTTTGTTATATTTATACAAACTGTTATACATATATAACTTTTCATTTGTGCATCTTTTCCCTCGTTTGAGTCTTTCTTACCTGTCATAGTTATATTAACGTTAGTATCTTATATTCTGCATCGTTGATGTTGCACAGTGGGAGATATTAGAAAAAAAAGTAAAAAATTGGTCAGGTCTGATTTTACTCAAATAAAAAAAACACTTTATCACTGATATAATCTTTCTTCAAGAACATGTTGCTCCAGCATAGAGATAAGGTACTGTTTTGCACCCTCTTTTCCATTGGCTTGCAAATGAAATATATTTGAATTCCATTTTCTTTAAATGGTAAATAACTGCAAGTAAATGCGCAGATTTATAAATGAATGCGTAATAGCAGTTTGTTGTTTTAATGTCTTTAGTAGCTATTAATGTTGTTTTAAATGTTTTAAAGGCGGGCTCATACAACTTTGCTAATACCGATCGGTCCGTGCGTAAACATTGGGTAGGTCTTATGTAAGTTTGTTTGATAGATTTAACATTATTGTAAAATACTAAAATATATTGTTTTACAAATTTTGTCGTAAGCAAGTTGTGTTTAAAATTGGTTTAAAGAAACCAATACCAGACTGCGTCCGGAAACTGTAAACTATTTAGGAGAATTTTATTTAATTCGGCTTAATAATTTTAGCGAGAAAAAACTGAATAACAAACCTATATACCCATATCCTTTATGATGAAGGGTTCACAAATTGGTATAGGGCTAAAATGTTTATATACCCAAAGTGTTCTACTTAGAGAACATGTGGAAAGATCTAATACTTAAATACTGAACTTTGCTTTAAATTCATATTAAGTAAAATGTTTTTTTTTGAAGTCTTCCCACTGTAAATTGTTTTTTGCTACATTAGTAATTTACTTAAGTTGAATTTGTTATTCTCCCAGACAAAAACGAAAAAAACAAAACATAATATTTTATTCATAACTTTAATGAAAATCAACCTGATTACTGCTAGCATATTCATTTGTATCTTACGTAAATACTTAGCTACTGGCATTCAATATGAAGAAACGATATTATGAGTTATAAAATTTATTATGAAAATTACATTTCTTATAACTTCTGTACAAGAATTTAGTTCACTTGCCACTTGCAAAGAGATATAATAATATAATTGGATTATTTGATGAGAATTGATAAGGTTATAGGAATTCTTTAACTTAAAATGTGATATTCATGTTCAAAACGGTAATATAGATTGATAATTAAACTTTTTTAACTGGTCAAAAAGGAAGTTGCAAGCTAAAAAGATAAATTGCAGAAATTAATTACATTTTTCAGAGGAATTGAGACAGAACATTAAATGGAGTTAATTCAGTAGTATAGGAAACTAAAAAGTTTGTGGTAAATAGTCTGGATTGTTAAAAAAAACTTAAGTCTTTAAAAAGTATCTTTGAAAATTGCCATTAAATTTAAAAAAAAAACCACATAAAAACGTTACCAACCGTCTGTTTCTTATGTCCACATTAAGTGTTCGCCTTGTCAAATACAGCTGAGACGTTTAATAAAGCAATACCATTACACTTCGTTGCATAACTATAGATGAACTTTAAGTTTGTTTTATTAAAAAAAAATTGTAACTAAATAAAATAATAAACAGTTTTTTTTATATTATAATTTAATTTATTACAATCAATATTTATTTGTGTTAAATAAATATAAATACATATACATATGAGTCATTTTATGTCAAGTGAACCACCTTTTGAAACCGATGTCTTCCGATCGGAATGAAATTTGCACCATAGTTAGTGCTATTGGAAAGTAGCTTAGACACAATTTTTAAACAAGATCGGTCAATAACTCTCTGAGTTAGAGGGGGTCAAAATTTGACGCTTTGGCCAACCAGGTGTTTTTGCCCATCCTGTATTTTATTACCTATTGCTCTTAGCAAAATTTGTCCCAAACAGTTTAGATAGCTATTTCCTCAATCTTTCCAAAATTGCCTTACCTCGAAAACAATTTTTTTTTTTACACAAAAATTATTATATTTGTGTGTCAGGCATGTCTTTTGGGAAATTTTGAGAGGAAAAAAAAAATTTCGAGATATAACCAACAAAAAATTGTTCACAGACAGATTGACAGACTGACAGACGGAGAGACGGACATGACTAAATCGACTTCCCTATCTATAAGGATTCAGAATATATATACTTTATGGGGTCGCAAATGAATATTGTAGAAATTACAAACGGAATGACAAACTTATATATACCCTTGTCACCTGAGGTGAAGGGTATAAAAAAACATATAAACTATAGGTGTTTTGGTGATTTTAATAACTCCGAAAAATTTTATTATTAAAATTTACAACATTTAAAATTAGAAATTCAGACAAATTATCCGTGCAAAATTACAAAACTTCAATCGCGCGCGGCACAATACGACCAGGACAGGTTAACTACGCAATTTAAGATAAAACGAAACAGTTGGTATCACAAATTCAATGAAAAGAGACACAGGAGCCAACAAAAGCACGATCGATACGTATCAGTTGATCTATGTTTTTAAGGTGTTATTATAATAATACAACGCAGTGTACATATTTTTTTCTTTGCTTCTTATTGAAAAATGCTTTAGTCCTTTTTTTTGTCTTCGTTCACCGTATTTTTCTTTACTCGCAAAACTTTGCAAATATTCATGTAAGGACCAAAAGCATAAATGTTATGTTTACAAACATGCATTAAATTTTTGCTTATTTTGCATATTTACGTTATGACCAGATGCAAAGCAATAGATTTGGGTAAATCAAACACATTCACTCAGTACTTATTTATGTAAAGTAATGGTTTTTTATTATTTCCGTTATGGAAAGTTTTTTAAAGGCAGTGGTTGTTAAACTTTATTAACCAACATAATCTTTATATCTTTTAAAATTGACGCAGTTGGGAATTTTCGATAACTTTGCTATTTATTAAGGCATAGTTTAACTTTGCTAATGGCCAGAAATTTTAATATAATTAATCTCTGATATGTAAATCTTTCTTTTCTTTATGATAATTTGTATGGTTACGCTTTACCTTAATAATACATTTGTTTTTAAACAGATGTTTAAGGCCAACTCTCTATAACGTTGTCCTTTTTTATTAACACAAATATTTCATACTATCGGTATATTGTTTGAAAGTTTTGTGTCATATACGTACATATCTATAAATATCTTCCTAAATAAGATAATTTATCGAAAATGTTATGGAAATGATAGGTTTTTAGAAAATATTCTAGATTCCCCAAACATTCGACTTTTTTTTGTAAAGCATCACTGTTTTGTTGGGTGACTGAAAGAGAAGGCGTAAAGTCTGTGTGTGGCATTCAAGTAGTTTGATGGGCACACGTTCAGACATTTGTATGTATATTAGGGTGGTTCTTAAAACTTATAGATAAACTTTTTGTGATCAGCGCGAGAATTCAGCTCAACCACTAAAGATTAAAGTGTGCCACACCGAAGTTTTAGAAAACCTTAAACTACAGTTAGGAAATTCTATTCGCTTTATTGCGTATTGGACAAAAATCCATCAGTGCCAGTTTCAGCATTTTTCATAATTTTGTTTAGTTAGTCTTTTATACGTGTTCGACATGGCTAGATCTTCTCAAAACTATATAATAATCTATGTGCTACAAACTCTCTTGTGGTTTCAGAAATATAAAATGGAATTTTTACACTGCACACTGAGCTACATTGAGCTGTTAAATATTCAAAGGATTTGCAAATATAAAAAAACGAAATAAGAATTTTATACAAGCAAAAACTAAATAACATAATCAATTTAAGGATGTTTTTTCTGAATATGACATACACTTACCTTTAATTTGAAATTCATATTTGCACAACTTATTTACATAAATATATTCACCCATTTTACCCAATTATGTTGTATTGTAAGACAAAAACAAAAATTAAAAAAAAACATTTTTAAAACAAAAGCAAAACTAATAACATAACTATGCCATACAGCGATACAATACGGGTTGTGAGTTGGCCAATTGTGAGTGCGGCTCGTTTTTATCTTTATCGGGTGACCTGGGCATATGTTTTATTTTTATAAATATTCACCAAATTAAGGGTTTTTAGTATTAAAATGTAGTTAACAAATTTGTCCTTACAGCTAACCACCACCCTACTATACATACATATGTATGTATATACGATGTAAATAAATTAATATGCATTTGTGTGTGAGTGATTTTTGCTCTGCATTTCTTTGTGTTTTCAATATTGCCATGATTTATTTGAGATGATATACTTTTTGATACTGATTTTTTGCTTCATTGTGGTTTTGTGTTTATAACTGAAGTTGTTATTTTTTGTTGTTGTTGGGCCTGTGATATATTCTGAACTGCTCGTTTAGATGAGTGGCTTTGTTATTCAGGTGATTATCAACATGCAAATAAAACGAAAAATACAAAAACCCAAAATGTTTTCCAGTCGTTTAGTCTTTCTTTTGTCTTACAAAATAATGCGCAAAGATTTTTTTAACAAGACGCAAAAAAAAAAAAATAGAATCAAATCGTTTAAAAATAACAAAAACAAGAAACATAAGAAAGATACACACATGTAAAAGGAGCAACAAAAAATCGGATTCTGTATGTTTTTGAGGTTTTGTATAAGAAACCTGTTTAAAAGATAAAACAAGAGATTTACATTTTTCCTTTAATATAATTTTTTAATGGGCATGACTTTAAATTGTTCGGTATTACAAAACCTTTTCTTTTTTTGTCTGTATGTATGTATGTATGTATGTACCTATATGAATAAGAATTTATTTTTTAAAAATTGTGTGGTAAAAATATTTCTGACACACAAACAAAGAAGACAAAAACGAACCGCACTTATTAAACCCACAGACAGACAGACAGTAGTTTAAACAGTAGGTTCATTAAGGTCCATGAAAGGCAAACAGGTAATAAATTAGCAATATTACAACAAGCCTCTTAAGAATGAACGATAAATTAAAACACAGCAAAATCAAAATAAATCAAACAAAAAAATTTAACTTTAAAAAAAATATTAAGTCTTCTTAAGAGCTCTTGCGGAAATGATATATTTTATGTCTTTGTTTTTTTTTATTTAATAAAAAATTGCGTAAAACAAAATCTGGTTAATAACTAAATTGCCTTAACGAAAATGTATTGGAGTTAAGAAAGTGTTAAATAAGTTTTTGTTTGGGACACACAAACATATACATATAAAAACAATTAAAAATCATGTTTTAATGGGTAGAATTAATCGGCTCAATTTAAACAAAAGGTTTTATTTGTATTTGTTTCGTACACCCACTTATTTTAATTGAAAATTTTTGTTTGGCCTTAATTTCTTTTAACTTTTACGATTACAAAATGATGTTGGTTTATTTTTTAAATCTAAAAATTTATTTTTAGTTTGAATTACATGTACTTGATATTTGAAAAATTCCTGCATTATGCATGAAAAAAATATGTTACATCGGTGAACAAAATGTTATTGTCAACCTTAAAGTAGCCCACAACAATTCCCGATTGGAGCCAGCTTTGAGTAACGAAACAATTACAGCAGCTTGGCAATTAATTTTATTGATTCATGATTGGCACTTCTAATTCTAATGAGCCAAACCTTAATAAGTTATTGTTAAACACAAAAAAAACTAAAAAAAAACAAGTAAGAGCGCTATATTTGGCGGTACCAAATCTTATAAAATCTTCACTACGTGTATTTCCGTAAAAAAATTTTTTTTGCCGACATCTCGCAAAAAATTTTTTTTTTGCTTATATCTCGAATATTTTTTTTTTATTTCTCAAAAGGCACGTGGAATTTCTAATTGTTTGATACCAATAACGCGTTCGTACAACATCGGGAGATGAGAAAACTTGATTTCAACAGACGGTAGTCGTCTTTTTTGGCTTGTATCTCGGTCAGTTATTAAGCGATTTTATTGGTTTTCAATAGCAAACATTTCAAATTTCTGATCGTTTGATACCAATAACGTGTCCGTACGTCATCAGGGGGCTGAGAAAACTTGATTTCAACAGACGGACAGACGGACATAAGGATTCAGAATATATATACTTTATGGGGTCGCAAATTAATATTGTAGAAATTACAAACAGAATGATAAACTTATGGGTCATTTCACGTCAAGTGGACCAACTTTTGAAATCGATGTCTTCCGATCGGGACGAAATAGTTAGCGAAATAGCACCATAGTTAGTCCTATTAGATAGTAGCTTAAAGACAATTTTTCAACAAGAACTCTAAGAGTTAGAGGGGGTCAAAATTTGACGTTTTGGCCAACCAGCTGTTTTTTCACATCCATGTAACTTATAACCTATTGCTCTTAGCAAAATTTGTCCAAAATAGTTTAGATAGCTATTTCTTCAATCTTTCCAAAAAAAATTTTTTTTTAAAAATAAAAATTTTTTTTTATTAATTTTTTTGCAAAATAAAATTTTTTTTCAAAAAGGGCTCTTTTTTAAAAAAAAGGGATTATAACTTTTCTTTTAAGACCTTTGTGGTCGCTTAGTGGGATGCGAGTGGGATATCTATGAAAACAATATTTTGTACCTCAAGACAAGGATTTTTCAATTTTTACCATATGCACTATTTTCAATTTGTTCCCATTTGTGTGTGAGCGTTTCTAAAACCTTGGAAATAAAACTTATACTGAAAAACTAGACAAATTTACCTTTCCGACGGTATGTAACATACCTAACTAAAGTTTCATACCCCCGCTACTGTTATACCAACAATATGTTAGCTTCAGGAATAAAATCTTTTTTTTTTTGCTATAGAAATGTTTAAAAACTAAATAAACATATTGTTGTATCGGAGGTATGAAATTTAAGTTAGGTATGTTCCATACCTTCGGAAAGGTTAATTTGTCTAGTTTCTCAGTATAAGTTTTATTTTCAAGGTTTTAGAAACACTCGCACGCAAATAGGAAAAAATTCAAAATAGTGCATATGGTAAAAATTGAAAAATCCTTGTTTTGAGGTACAAAATATTTTTTTTCATAAATATCCCACTCGCATCCCACTAAGCGACCACAAAAATGTTGTAAGCTTTCTTTTGAGAAAAAAAGGGCCCATATTGAAAAAAATTTAAAAATAAATTTTATTTTGCAAAAAAATTTATTAAAAATTTGTTTATTTTTTAAAAAAAAATTTTTTT
>NDXZ01137322.1:13053-24018 GCA_003055125.1 Paykullia maculata | reverse complement strand
TTTTCTCCTTTCTCTTTTCTTGTGAAGGGATCGCAATGGGCCCTATGGGTCTCCGAGTGAAGGTGGTGCTCGCTCACCACCACCCTTCTTAACCTAACCTAACCTAAAGGTAACTTCAGCTAAAGTGAACAATAAAGTTTAATTTCGTTATCATAACTTCCATTTAAAATAAATTTTATAATTTTCAAATTATGGCAATATTGGTTTCTGTTTACCACAGACTATAACCTTTTACATACAAAATGGCAGATTTGAATAGTTGAAAAAGAAAAAGTGGCACCTTTATTTAGTACAGACAACCTAAATTAACAAATCTAACGTTAAAAGTTAAAGGTAAAAAGAACTTCCCTTTAGTTTATCATTTACTTTTAGATTAAGGTGTAGTTATAATATTGAAAATCTAGTTATCTGTCCGATAACATCCTTACTTTAGCTATTGGTAAGTTGTAATAATGGCGCTATCTTTTTTAAATTTAAATAAAACAACAATCATTAATATGCTGTGAAAAATAAATACTTTATTCCATATTTAAGTAAAGGAAAATGCAAAATTTGTATGAAATCATTACTTAACAGCTAAATTAAATACTAAAATTAGTATTAGAGTTTAACAAAAAAAAAACTAAAGCAACCCATAACCAAGAGAAATTATTAATTACTTATGTATAATTGATATATTTAAAACCTATACTTGAAAAGTATATAGTTTCTCTATCGCCATACGTGCATAAATAAATAATACGCGAAATACTGTAATTAAAAGGACGATTTAAAAAGATGAGCCAACAATTCTGGCTCAGACAAATCCATTTTATACTTTTGTACAATGTCCTGAACTTTTAGACGACGTCTAACATGCGGTGGCTGGAAACTGTTATTTGGAAAAAAAGTGACAAATTGTGAAATTAGAGACATGTATATAAATTAGATTTTTAATAATTACGCTTCATTGTCTAAACGTCTTCTTTTAGCCATATTATGTGCAGTCTGTCGTACAAGATTACCCACAACTCTGCGACTCAAGACCATGCCATCTACCAAGGGTGTGGCAAAACTCATACGGCCTGGAGGACCTTGCAACTTAACTCTTAGGAGTCCGGATTGCAAGGCATGTATAAAAACAACATGCACATCACAAGCTCTGGGTATTTGTAAAATATTAGCTTCTTCTCCCGTTTTAGTATAAGGCAACAAGTCCTCTGCATAATTTTAATTTGAAAAAATTATGAATAATTGTTCGGTTAAAAGTTTATATGTAAGAGATTCACTTGCCTATGGGGAAATTTAAGAGATCCTCAAACGATTCCAGCCAAACTAAGAATATTTTTGCTGGTGGTTGGGCTAACAATGAAGGTTTCATGGCGTTAGCCTTTCGCCTAGTCGGCGGTATAGGATCTTTTGATTTATCCAATTCCAATGACATATTTCGTGATCTTTGTGGAGCGTTTTTGGTTGCATCGCCTAAAGTTGAATTCGTTTCTGTGGTACGTGACCAGACGTTAGCCGATTGATCTGTAGAATTGGAGGAAACACAACAACCGTCTGTATCGGAATGTAAATTCCATTCTGTGGGCACTACAAATGCAATTTCAGAGGCTACATCAGCCCAATACAAAACCTTAGATTCACCATTGAATTTCATATCTAATGGTTGAGATTTATTTTGTGGCTTATCTTCAGACTTTTGTGTAGCAGTGTTAAGGGACCACGAAGTAGAAACTAAACCAGACCAACCGGAATGTTCAGCTATTTCAACAGGCCAACCTAATAAGAAAAACAATTGTGTAGTATCTGTTTTACAAAGCCGGTTTCGCAATTTTATTTACCCAATGTTAGCAACATGTTACCAAAATGTGGATCCAACGTGCGTATATTTTCATCACCCATATTGCCGATTATTTCCTCGGCTGCTGTCTGTCCAGCCTTAACATAAAATACATGAACCGTATCATATGTTCGTGCACTTAACTTGTCTAAAGCATTCAATTCGGCAGCAAAGTTTATACGTTTCGTATCTAGAACAATCAGTGGTCTTTGGGGTGGTGCCCCTAATGCTTCAGCTGGACTATTAGGGTTTCTCTCCTCAAAGGTTAAAAAACCAAAATGAGACAAAAACAAACGGGCAGCCTGGAATTCATGACACACCGAAGGTGGGCAACTTTCCTGGGCATGCGATAAGGAGTCCGAACTGTTATCAGTTTCTGCCCAGGCCAATTTTTCTTGAATGGTTTGACTTTCCAACATGGCTTCCAATTGTTTTATAGTTTCTTGCCCGTATTGTTCGCGTATCTGTTCAAAAGTGGGTATAGAGAAATCAGCTACACATGGTGTGACTTTTTCAACACCTTCTGGAAAATGTTTCTGTTCGAATTCAACACGTTGCGTTATTTCATTCATGGGTATGGGTCTGCCAGGATTAACAGCATGATATTTGGTGCCAGATTTACTGCGGGGCAAGTGGCGCAATTGCATTGTCCAAGCATGACGTCCAAAAGGGCCACGTATAAGCACTAAAGGCAGTATATGTACATGGTGTTTTAAACAAGTAGGTTAAAGTTGTAAATTATAAATTTTATTCACGCAGACTAAGTTTATTAAAAAAACAACAACAAAAAATATTAAAACTTACACGTCACAGTAGGCTGTGGGTCTTGATCATTGCCCAGGGGCTCCTCCAACAATGCCAATATTGTTGAGTTTTCCGTAACAAAGTACTTAAACTTTGATATGGCCTGTTCAGTAGTGATCGAAGAACTATTTGTCGAATCCAACGAGTTACAGTGTTTCATTAAAGCCACTTCATCTAATAACGAGGATATAGACTCTGGTCCACATTCACTGGGAAAATATCCAACCTGTTCCAATATTATAGTCAATAAAGCTTCCGCAGCATCGCGTACACGCATTGAGGCTGGTTTCAATTCCTTCTCATCCTTAAACTTGGGGATATCACCAGATTTTCCAATACTTTTAGTACCCGATATGCCCAATTCGACTACTTCTAAAACAGTTTGTAGACAATCCTTGTCCTGTAGTAAATAGGGATGTTGCATAAGCCAAGCCGAAGTACATTGAAAGGCTGCTACTATTGTGCTGTGTAAATCTTTGCTATGAGCCGGTGGAGGGCGAGAACATTGATAGCAAATGTAGTCGCAAATCCATTTAACTGCACGCTTACATTCCAAGGCGTCTGTGGAAATTATCGTAAGATTTTGACTTGGTTCTTCAATTTTTACTAAGTTTTCTAGTTTTGTTTTTTTTTACATAATGTATGGTTTGAGTTCAATTTGTTTTTGGTATTGAATTCAGTTTTTGGTTTTGTTTTTTTTACATAATTGAGGTTGAAATGTGAATTTTTGTATGTATGTTTTGATTTGAAAATAAAAATGTACAAAGAAAAAGAAAAACATGAAAATGTTTTATGATGTAAACCCAATTGTGACCCAATATTTTTTGGTTTAATATTTTAAGGATATTTGAAAATTTTATATACATTTAAGTATTTTTTGTGTGTTAGATATGATCATGTAGCATGAATAGAAAAAGAAAGAAAAAAAACGAAAAAGAACCAGTGTTAGTTAGAGTTTAGTTATTATTTACCGTTTGTAAATTTCCTGGCTGCAGCATTTATTAATTTGGCAGTGTTAGTTGTTTCGTTTATACAAATGGGAAAATGGATTTAAAAACAAACCAAAAGTAAAAGGGGAAAAAGAACAAACCCAAAAAAACATCACAATGTTACAAACAAAAAGTGGTCAGTAGAAAAAGAAAAAATTATGATTTAATGAAATATGTATGTATGTTTTATTAATTGCAACAAAAAAATAAAACAAAATAACACAATTATTTTATGGCATTTATGGTTTTGTTTATTTGTGTGCAAAAAGAGGTTTAATAAAAAAAGGTTGGAAAAAATCATGTCCAAGGATTAGTAGTAAAAAAAAGAGAATAAAACAAGAAAAAACATTTTCGTTAGGATATAAAAGATTTTGTATAATTTTTGCAAATTATTAAAATACAAAAAAGATATGCAAAATTAAAGGTAAACCACATTTAATCCATTCTACAAAATGCGTACATATCTAAATACGTGTATAATACATAATGATGATAAATAATCTTAAGTAGAAAGCCTTTAAATAAATCTATGAACAAGATGTAACTTTTCTTTTCTGTAAAAAAAACTATTGCGTTTTTGGTCACCTCCTTTCTAAAATCGTTTACATGTACATATAAAAAATACTGATGATTGAATCTAGTAAAATTTTGTACAAAATTAAAAACCACTTGAAGATCTATCGCAGTAAATACATGCATTGAAGCACAATAGATGAAAAGGAATTAGAAATAAGTTCTGTACAAACAACTCATTTATATAATGAGTGCAAAAAAGGCAGCATTTTTTTAGAAGAGAAAACGCCATTAAAAACATCAACTGTTAGTTATTTATATAATATTTATGTACATATGTATGTATGTATGCATGCAGATAGTTTGATTTTGAAATATCTAATATTTTTTCATTTTAATAATGTTTTAATGAATTGATTTCCTTATTATTTAAAAAATAATTAATTTTGATTCTTTAACGATAAAAAAAAAAATTCAATTATTTATCATCATTTAGGTTAAATACTACTTTGTCTTAAATATTGCTAAAAAAAAATTAAAATTGTTTGCTATTTATTTTTTTATCGCCTTAAATAAGTGCAATGTTATCACAAAGGGGCCGTATTCATCAGACCCAAGTGAGCTGCACCTTTCTTTTTCTGCAGCCGCCTGTCTGAACAAACATTTTGTCCGAATATTTTTTTTATGTTTAATTTAACGTCTTTCTTTTTTAAAGTCAATATTAAGGCCCATCAATTAATGGGCCTTGCTCAATATAAAAAACATTTTCTCGGCAAAGTTTTTGTTCAGACACAATGAATTCAGCTATACTGAATATGGGAAATTGTTCGTTCTTAAAGTGTGATTCATGAAAACAAAAATATGTTTAAATGTTAAAAAAAAATGTCCATTCAGAACTCTTAACATGCATACGTTAAGCAAGAGTTGTTTCTTAAGGCATAAAAAGATCTAACAAAGCGGCAATTTATGAAGATTTTAATGTGAATGTAAAAAATCCCTTAAAGCAATTATAAAATGGATTTAAAGTGATAAAATATTAACAAATAAACAAATTTTATGATTTTCTTTCGCAAAAGCATAATGTATGCAGAATTAAATTGCAACAAAATATAATATGTTACAGTTTTTTTTTAACTAACGCAAATTGTATTAATGTAAAAAAAATTTCGTCCCATCCGATCTGCTTTGCGGCAGTTTTGGGGAACTTTTTCCATAGCTGTTGAAAATATCGATGTTGGCATTTTGAATAGTTCCTTTTTAATTTTTTCGATCAGATTTTTTGTATTTTTCGGTCTAAAGCCACAAGCATTCGATTGGACGTAATTAAGGGACATTTGGAGGGTTTTCCTCTTTATGAACATATGGTATCTACAGTTTTTCGAGCGTAATGGCTCGATGCTAAGTCTGGCCAGAATATCACATTTAAGCCTCGATGCATCTTTTCTATGAAATCCTTTACTTTTGGCAAACAGTGCTCAATATACGTTCAGAATTGACGGCCATACCAGATTCAAAAAACGCTGGTTCTGACATCCCGTGCGGACTAATTGCAAGCCATAGTAATACTTTTTTAGCGAACTTTGTATGCTCCATATATTTTGTTTTCAGTATGTTTCTTCCTTGCCATTCATTACCATCTAGCGTAAGATATAACTCATCATCCATGATGCAAATTATGTTGTTCTTGGCATAAAATACATTTTTGAGTAAACTTCTTAATCGTTTTCGTTGGGTAGCTTCTTGCACTTCGGAAACAGTCGGCTTATTCTTCCTGGACCTTTTCTGTAGTCTCATATCATTGAGGTACTTTTTTACTGTTTTTCCATCACAATGAAAGTTTCTTCCAAGCTCTCTATACGATTTAGCGATCGGTAAGATTCTGAGCTTTCAGCTTCAGTAACTTTTCAAAGCTGAGACCTCTTCGATGAGTCAGCCAAACTGCACTTTCTTCCGGAGCCACGCTTTCTCTTTGTGTTTTTTTTTAGTTTTATACCTAGCCAGTATTCTATATACCACACACCGATTTTCTCCTTGCTCTACAAAATGAGAAACAATATCCGAAGTTCTCTATTTAGTATGATTATTGAAAAAATTACAAATTGTTTCTCGACGTTGTTCTTCTTTTGTCGACATTTTAAAATATGTAATTAAATGTCAAATTATTGAAAAAATTGTCAAAGCAAAATGAGAAAACATGTGGTTATTCAAGTATAACGGTAAAAAATTAATAGCTCTAGTACTTTTTTTATTCCAGCGTTGCAAAATTTGTTGCAATTTTATTTCGCATACGTTTTATGTACATAAGTATGTAAACAAGTTGCATAAATGATATTAACATTAAACCGTATATTTTTAAAATAAAAACAAAAATAAAAAAACATACACCCCAAAACCAAAATAAAACAGTTTTCAAAATACTCAAATGTATAGCAAAACAACACAGAAAATAAAATATGTAGTTATTACGTATGAAATAAAAACAACTTACCCGAGTCTCTTATAAACAAACGCGCCAATCCCGAAAGCAGTTCCAATGCAGCCAATGAGACATTTAAGTCGGTTCGCCAAGAAGATATCAAACGATGACATACCAAATAAGTGGCATGAACAAAAAGGGCATGAGCATTATCTGTCGAACAAAACATTCAATAATAAAAATTAAAAAATAAATAAATATTTTCTTGCTATTTATAGTGTAATTTAGCAGGCAAGTTTTGTAAGCTTAATAGAACAAATAATTGAAATTATAATAATTTACCATAACCAGTAGCTGTTTCATATTCATGCAATGCTTCCAGTGGTAAATCTTCAAATAGTGTTAAACTGGGATAATCATGTTGTGATGTATTATCACGGGCATTTAATGTTGCCGAACCATGATATGAATCGGCTGCAGTTGAGCTACCAGCAGCTACTGAATTGCCAATAGTTACGGTACTATGAGCACCTAAGCTACTATTACCAACACTAGCTATTGAAGCGGAACGCTCTGAACAAGCTACTCGTACAAATAAATGTTTGGCAAATAAAACAAATTAACGCACAAACAATGATAAAATGTGCAAAAGCCAAAATAAAGAAATCATGAAAAAAATTTAAAAAAAACAAAAACGAATTAAAAATAATAAAATAATTTAAAAAAAATAAGATATAAAAAGAAAAAAGTATAAAAATCAGATAATTTGTAATATATTCATACATATATTCTTTGTAAAAAGCAATATTCTACTATTTGGATTTATACCTGAACTCAAAACATTTGTTTCAACATTTCCTTGGCCTGGCGATGGTGAACCATGATGCAGATTATGATCGGTCGTTACAGACTCTATGTCTTCAAAAGTAACAGCATCTTGTACAGTTAACAAAAGACCGCCCAATAACATGTGAGTATTTTGGGCATCGGTCTCTACTTGCAAAGCATTCATTAAGATATTTATTAATCTGGGTTTAAGATGTATAAATGTAACAACTCTAAAACGAAAAATATTCTTTAAAACTTTTAATTGTTTTTTATAACTTAAAAATAAACCCACTTTTCTGAAGATTCATTTGTCAGATCTTTGATGGGCAGCGTTTGAAAATGTAGCGGTAATGTCAGAATCGATAGCAATATTTGTATAGCCGATCTTCTTAACTCTATTTTATTAAATTGCATGGCTTGAGTTTTAATTTTTAAATCCTTTGCAGGCAAAACAATTTCCAAGGCCGCAATAAACGATGGCAATAAAACGTGTATGCCATCTAAATCTAAGCGAAATAGATCAGCTGAATTAAGTAGGATACTGGCCAAAGTTTCATCACATTCCATGTTTTCGGTTATTTTCAGGCATTGTTGTAGAGCCATATAAAAACGAGCCAAATAAACAGGTAAAATTTCTTCGCCTGTCTTTTTGGCACAGAATATTTTACACAATGTACCGATGGCTTCAGCACGTCCCGATTCATATTTATCAATAGTTAAAGTTGGTGGCAAACTAGAGGGATCATTTAACGAATTAGGCTGAGATAAAGATATGCTTCCTTTACGATTCTCCATTATCATCGATGAAGGTCGTTTACTGGCCTCTGAAGCTTGTTCTGCAATAAAGATGAGTATTCATTTTTGTTATAAATTATGAAGATAATCAATCCTACTTTTGGTATTAATCAACCAAGCATCGCCACCAATATGGGCAGCTTCAAATAACCATTCACCAAATAAATGCAAGATACTATTGCATTTAGGTCTAGCAGCAGCTAATGGTGGTCTTTGTTCTAAGCCCAAAGAAGGCAAAGCTAAACATAAAGATATACATTTATATTTAATTAAATTAATTTAAGCTATTTAATATCATTATTGTAAAAATTACTTACAACTTAAGCTACTGCTTGAGGGTGGTCCTGAAGTTGGAGTTAGAGGTGCAGGAGCAGCTGAAGTAGATGAACGGGAACTAGTCAAACCTATAAGTGCTGCTTTACTAAGTCCTAAAAATATTTTTAAAATTGCCAAAAAGAAAAACCCAATTAATAAATGAAACCAGTTTATGGTTTTCGTACATTGTTTCAAAAAAAAGAGAAGGTAACCAAATGACCCAATTGTAAACACTGTTTATAATAAAAATTATTAACTGCCTGCTTAACTAAATGCGAACGGAAATTTCTTTAAAACAACAACAAATTTAAATTTTTTGTTTTTTTCTGCACAAATCTTCAAAGATTTATAATTATTTAAAATTACGTATAATACTTTTTAACTATAAATATTTACTAATTTATCTTAATATTTATTTATGCCCCTTGATTTAACTACTAAGGGTTTATATCTGTACTTTCTTAGATATTATGTTCAAAACATATTAATGATGAACCCTCTGCTTGTAAAAGACAAAACGTCAACTACGAATTGTGAAAACTGACCCCTCCCTGATTTTAAAATTTAATTGGAAAATAATTTTTTTGCAAATTAAACAATTTTAAATAGTAAGTTTTTTTTTAAATGTTGTTTAATACAAAAATTGTTTTAAAAAAAATGTTATAAATTTTTAAACTATTTGGTAAACCTATTTCTTACAACTCTTTGTAGCATTGTGGAATTTAAAAAATTTAAAAAATACAAAAAAAGATTTTACTTCGTCCGCTTTGCCATTTCGTTTGCAATTTCTTAAATATTATAATTGCAAAAACCTCCAGATTCTTCAAAACTGAATAGAGAACCCTCATCGTTTTTTTTCAAGTTATTTTGAATTAATGAATTATACTAATTCAGATGATCTCGTCAAAAACTTTAAACGTAGTTAATTTTTTATGTGAATCTAAACCTAGATTCTAGAAAGTGAAAGTTAACAGTGACTTTTTGTATTGCCCTCGTTATGTACCAGTTAATATTTTATAAAACTTAATAAATTTTAATATAACCGTGATAACCGTGAAAATATTGAATTTATTACTAATCAATTTTAATATAAATTTTAAACAAAACGAAAATAATCAAATTAGTAGCGCCTGTTTACTCTACCATAACGACACAGAGATCTATTTAAATATTTTTTTTTCTATTATTTATACATTATGCCAAATATTATTGCATGTCTATAATATTTTATTAAAATTGATTGTAATTTTGTTATTTGTTTGTTATAAAACAACCATTCAAGGTTGAAATTAAAACAATTAAAACAGAAATTATAAATTTCAAAATAATGTTTTTAAGAATAGAAAAGAACTCACAAAAAACAGGTCTATTGGATACCTTCCTTTCCAATGATTAGGATTAACTGACAAACAAACTAAAATCGAGTGTACTAGAAACTTAATGCTGTGTGTTATAAAACAATAATAAATTTTTGTGGGCGTAAATTTTGAATCATAATTGATAAGACTTATAAAATCAAAAAAACAAAACTAAAAACTTAAAAATAAACATAAACATAAAAACTACAATAATATATACATACATATATATATATACAACAATTACTAAAATTATTTACATGAAGGTTATTTACAATAAATAATCATTTCGAACTAAAAGCGTACGCGAAAAGCCAACAAAATTAACGTAAAAATTATTTAAAACTTAAAATTAAAATACAATATTTAAGTGTAATTATTTTAAATAAATCAAAAGCGAAAAAAAATAATAGTTGTTGAAATAAATTAGCAACTAAAATCACAAGGGTTAGAATATTATATTATGAAAAATTAGTTAAAAACCAAATATCGCACCCTTTTGTTGTGTTAAATTTGGCGCAACACTGAAACTTTTTGCCAGACGTCTTTGCAATGGTGGCGTTGGAGAGTGTGGTAAATTCTGTTGTGCGATTTGTTCTTGTCCAGCACTTGTACTTGTTGAAGGCAGACCAAACGATATAGAACCTAAAACACCAGCTGATTGACTACCACTTGCCGCCGTTGCGCCAGTCGAAGAAGTATTTCCAATATTAACACCTGCTGAGGATGGAGATGGTACATTGGTGGTGGAGGAGCCACTTGCAACACTACCGCCACCATGATGATGGTGATGTCCCATTATTGCATTAAATGCTGAACTAGCCGAACCACTTATGAAATTATGAATATGGGAATGTTGTGCCGATTGATTGTGTTGTATAGTCGTTTGACTTTGATTTGATGCACCGCCACTATTCGCATTCATGTGTATACTAATACTGCCATGATGGTGAAAAAAACTATGATGATGATGGTGCTGATGAGTGGATGCTAAAGTGATTGTGTTTGTACCATTAGCAGTGGCTTCGTTTAGAGCTAAACGTATATCCATTAAATTGGTAATACCATCTTCAGCTGAACGTACAGCTGGTACAAAAATACCTACATTTTGTTCGTTTTTTT
>NDXZ01137322.1:0-10571 GCA_003055125.1 Paykullia maculata | reverse complement strand
TATTTGTTATACAGATTTCAAATATAACTATAAGTAGAGTACTTTGATCATCTCTAGTTTTAGAGATATGGCGTTATACCAAAAATGAAGGTAGTTACATAACATACATACGTTAGAATAACTGAAGAACGGGTTTTCTATTCAATTTAATAAAAAATTCAAAATTCGACAAAAAAAATTATCTTGAAGCTATGCTAACATTGTTATTAAATTGTCTGAGTAGTTATAGAGGTATCGGGAACCTCGTGTCAAAAAAAACATACTACCTTCACAAAAAATAAAAATGCAACAAAGAAATTTGTTTTGTCCAGTAGCATATAGTAAAATTTATTTGAAACAAATTGAACTACTTCTTGTTGGAATTGGTTACTACATGTGTATGTATGTAGGTACATACCCATGTAACTAATTATAATTATAAAAGCCTACACATTTTAAAATGTTCTATGTACATACATACATACGTATGAATGTATACATATTAACCTATGTAGTTTCTTTATTTTTCGTAAATGATTGTTAAATTTCGATCGGTCGTCTCCAAAATTTTGACAACAAATATAAATTATTGACCGTGTCAATTTATAGTTATTCAAACATGTAAAAAGTATATACAACATAGGTACCTATGTATGTACATAAATGTGAAATCAATTCCATCAATAATTTATATTACCTCTTCATCTTTAACCAAATGACTTGGTTCAGCATTTTGAGTAATACCCAAATTTGTGGCCAATTGCTTAACCACGGATACAGCAACTTCACGACCAGCGCTAGCAGGAAATTTATTTAGAACACTATAGCTTTGGGCACCACAGCTATTAGCTGATATTTGGGCGGAAAGTGAAACCCATTCGCCATACATTTTATTATGAAAGTAATTTCAAATCCCACTTTCTTCTTAAGCATTCAATTCCCCTTATTCTTAATCACTTTTACCAACACTTTAATTATTATATTTTCCTATTATAACATTTGGCATCAAAACACGTCAACAATTATTATTGACATAATTCATTGGGCGAGTCGTACGTAGTTTCTTCTTCCAGCATAGACAATATTGACGTTTTTAAAAATATTATATTTTTGCATTTAAAATACGAAATGTGGCATTATTTTAAAAATTTGTTTAATAAGTTTGTCATTTTCACTTATTTTTTATTTATTCAAAACATCTTTTTTAATAATTTTACTAAAACATTTACACCTGTCAGCAAAATTTACGCACAATAACATTTATTCGCTTACATCGTTATTAACAAGGTAAACCCATTGTTTGTTTTATAACTGTCAAAAATCTACATGTATCATTGACATTTTTAGTGATATCAATACATTTCACAGAAATATACCTCGTTACAAAAAATTAGTGCATATATTCAAAAATAACGGCTATACAGTTTCTTTTATGATATTACCTTCTCCTGTAAAATTACAATTATGTGAGTTAGGGCCTTTCTACCCATATGAATTTGAGGAGCTCAGAAACAACAAGAAACTAATGCTGTGCAATATAGTATACCCTTTTACATTTGCCGAATACAACCAATGCTGTTAAAGGCTGTTCTTACACTACATTCAGACGACGATTTTTTTCCTGTCTTCATTGTAATATATTTGTAGAGTTGATACCAAGGCGAATTTTTATTAAAATTATTTAACAAATATGTATTACTTTATTAATTCGCCTTGGTTGATACCAAATATCTTTTTTTTGTATTCACAAAAACAAAATTAGTGCTTTTTGCTACCCCGATTTCTTCTCTGCATCACATGCCAAAAAAATCGTGTTTGACTTGATTTCCTTAACTCATCGTCTGAATGTAGTGTTAGACGATGTCCCTTTAAATAGTCTCCACAAAATATTAGCTTTAAGATTTTTAAGGCAGTAATTGTCAAATTGAAATGCAATTGTGGATATTGATTTGTGTCAGTATCAGTATCATAAAAAACATTATGAGAAATCTCTTTAAATTAAGCAATTTTTATAAGAAATCTCAAAAATAACATAGTTTTTATTAAAAATATCATAAGCCACACATATAATCAGACATGAACATGACGTCCGAAGAATAGCTGTAAAAATGTTGTTGTTTTAAGTTATGGAAAGAACGTGCTGATGTTCTTGTCTTGACAAAACATAATTTTGTTGATTTCCATCAGTGTTGTTTAATGTTATTAGTCCAATAAACACGTTTTATTTTATTTTATACAATATAATATTTTACTTCTTATTATATGAAAAAAATGCTCATCAAATTTATTTTTGTGTATTTTGTAGCTTGTTTTATATATATACATATTTAATGTCAAATTTTAAATAGCGTTTCTAATCCAAACATCGTTTGTACTTGACAAATCATCAGGAGGTGTTTTCGTGTTCGTACAGAAATATGTTCAATGGCAGAACATGGTAATGGTTAGTCAAGACGCTAAAATAAACAGAAGTAATTTGGGTTAATTATTTTGCTGCAGGTTTTGTGTAAGTGACGATATATATATTGATAGTCGAATATTATTTTTACAGCTGTTTTTAATACTTATATATAAAACATCTGGCAACATAAAAAAAATGCAAATTAATCTGGTAACTATAAATTTTAACATCAGCTGAACACTTGTTTACAAGCGAATTTCATTTTGGGCACATCATAAACGCAATTTTTTGTGATTTTTAAGAAATTTGTAATATTATACGTTAACCTTTTTAAAGCCATTTTATAAAAAAATGAACAGTTTTTCAAAACGACATTGTGGTGACATAGATATTAAAGAATTGATACATCATTATCAGCAATACGAATGCTTATGGAATTTCAACAGCCTAGATTATAAGAGTAAAGCATTAAAGCAACAGGCTTGGACAGAAATTGCCAATTATTTTCAGAAAGACTTGAATGATTTGAAACGCAAAGTAAAGTATTTGCGATCTGCATATGTAACAGAAAAAAGAAAAGTTATCGCAGCTAAAAAATCTGGTAATGATTATAAACCGGTGTTATTTTACTTTAAAGAGTTAGATTTCTTGGAAGACGTAGTCGTTTGGCGTAAATTTGCCAATAACGAAACTGAAACCGAGTTTGAGTTTGTAAGTACATGGAACATACATATAAGTTTTTTAAATTTGGCGTCCGACTAAAAATTCAGATTTGACTTAAATTTAATTTTCCGCCCAAATTTTCTGTTGGAGATCAAATAAAATTAAATACATACAAATATAGCCCTACGCTCCAACCAATATGTATATGTACATATAAAATTAAGTTGCAAAATTAGCGACCTTTTTAAAACTTGGAATTCAGGTCGATTTTAAATATATGCATTTTTACATTTGAATTGTTAATTTGAATAATCTATTACAATTTTTTACATATTAACAAGAAAAATTGGGCATCAGTTGGACCAATTTTTTTAAGTGACTTCGTTCGGACACTAAATTTAAAAAAAAAGAGAAAATTAATTGGATTTTTCAAAATTTTTTTGTAGGAAAATGTTGAAGTTTCTGCAGATGGTGATGAAGAAGAAGAAGACATTATTCCTTTTGAAAACAGGGAGGAGTGCGTAGACATTAAACAGCCAGAGATTAGTTGCAAATCTGAATCTTTTATGGAAACAGAATTTCTACCTTCATCGCCACCATTAAGAAGTACACCAAAAATTTCATATCCGCGTGCTTTATCTTCGCAACGTCTAAAAAGAACAAGTAGCGGAGACATCAAATTAAACAAATCCATTAACCCATACGTACCATCATCTACTCTTAGAAATCCACAATTTAAACATGTATACATTTCGTTTGGAAATACAATTGCTTTACAATTACAACAGTTGCCACTGGATGTAGCAGTATTGACGATGTCTGAAATTCATACAATACTTACAAAAAAATCTTTAGAGTTCATTAGATCTTTGCAAAACGGTAATGATTCGTCAAACTCTGAATCAGAAGAAAGTTATAGTGAATTAATTGAGGAAGCTTTAAATGAATCGAGTTAAAGTTAATTACAATAATTTACTGGAAACCCAATAAATCAAACAATACGGAAATGGACTAGCCTTTAAAACGATTTTAGTACAATTTTTAAAAATATGCATTCTTTTTACTTTAAAATATCTTGTAGTTTGATTCTATTGTAAAACATTTACGTCCTTTAAAAATTAAAAAAAAATGTATGTTTATAATAGGGGTATTTGTTTATTCGCTTAAATATCTCTTTAACTCTTTGATATTTAAATTTTTAGTGGTAAGGGGGCACTTAAGCGATTAAACGAATACCCCTCTTATTGTCCATGTTTTAGTAATAAAACATACATTCCTAGTTCTTTTTTATATTTATTGATATGTATCATATTCGTTGGTTTATTGGGTATATATTTTTTTCTAATGTTCAACTTTGTGTGAATAGTTTTCTTAATAAAGTTTAATTTTGTGAATAAATATTTTTGTTTTGTAATGTAGAAAATTGTAAGTTAGCAACAGCTGCGTGTAAACAATTACTTTGGAAATGGTTATTGGGCCCAGGAAAATTTTTGTTTTATACGACGAACATATTTTTTATTCGAAGTATACACTTCCAGTTAGTTTTTCAAAAATTAATTTTTTGCATTAAAAAAAAAGAATCAAAACGTAGGTTTAATTTCACTCGAATTGGAAATTCGCTCTGTTTCGATTTGACTTCTATGTTTAAAGCATACCAGTTCTAAAAAAAAAAAAACATTTTATAAAGCTACAGATTAAGCTCTCTGAATTTATCTTTGTGTATGTGCGATAAGTAATTTTATAACGAAATACTTAAATTAAAAAAAGTTAGGGGTATTCGTTTAATCGCTTATGCTAATGCATCTTATACCTCGTTAAACTTTAAATATTATATGAAAGTTTAAGAGATATAAGAGGCATTAGCATAAGCGATTAAACTAATACCCCTATTATATTTAAATTTTTATATTTTTAATCCAACTATTTTAAAAAAACCGTTAATTAGTTTTAAGTACTGACTAAAACATTGAACGAGTTTTAAGCAAACCTTACTATACTGTTTACCACGTAAAATTATTCTAACTTAATTATTTGACCCCACTGTTGGATTGTTTTCTTCACTAATACAGTGTTTACAAATGTTATTTCTGGTTTGAGAGCCACGTTCATCCATGTTAGCTAGCTGCTTTAAAGGTTTAAAAATGCTGGCATATGTCACACCAAGTTCTTCCTTATTATAATCCAAGTATTTTGGTATTTTTTGTATTAAAAAATTATGTAAAAGAAAACAAGCTTTAATAACTAGTTTTGCTATCTGTGTATCCATGTCACGGAGCCTATGGACGATTTTAAATCTATAATAAATCAATTTAAAGGCCATTTCTGCAGGCAAACCCACTTTTTTTATTCTGTTATTAAATGCTTTCTGTGATCTTGTAAGCTTCAAATTTTCATCAAAAGCGTTTACAGTATAACGGTCCATACCGAAAGTTTCATTGGTAACAAAAATGTAAGGTGTTTTTTCAGTTTGCCCTTTTAACGGTTTTCCTGAGGGAATGTTCAACGTTTTTGTTATTAAAGATTTGTATAGTTTACTGTTTTTATATGCTGTACAGTGTTCATTTTCTTCACTCTCTATAATTTCAATATATTGAAAACGACCGTGGGCATCTAAAATGCAAAACAAAATAAGGCTATTGCCGGTGGATTCTCCAGGTGACAATTTTATGCGAATATTTTTTGCATTTAAGACTCCCAATGTGTTGGGAAATTTCATAAATGTTTTAAAGTCATTTGCTGCACACTTCCATTCATTTTGCGTTTTTGGTAACTATAAAAAAAATTATATTTTGTGTACAAATTTAAAATGAACAAATTAAGGCTACGAACTATTAAATATTCCTTTCCAAAAATATCAACAAAAATTTTAAGCATTTGCCTTATAATTTTTGTGATAGACTTTCGTGATATGTGGGCTATTCCTTCTAACAATCTATGAGAGTCGCCAGCTATTAAGTATCTTAAAATCAGGGCAAGACGCATTCTTAAAGAAACAGAAGACATTTTTAAGCTCTCATTATCTACATGTGGGAAAAGCTATAATGATTAAGTAATGCTAAGTTTAAAACAAAATACATTTATAATTTAAATAATATATTAAGAGGCATTGATTTCCCTTATTTACCTTCTCATATATGTCATCAAAAATATCCATAGTTATTGGACAAAAAGAATCAGCACTATCTTTTTTTGTCCAAGCTACATCTTTTAAAAGTTGAGTCTCAATGTCTTCGGACTTTACATAAATCTTTCTTTTTTTAATTTTCGGCTCTTCCTCATCATATTCATCGCACAGATTCATTAACTGACTTAAACATTCAATTGCCCGAATTGCTCTTATTGCAATCTCAGGAGGTGTCATAGCTTTTTCTAAATATATTTTCCTTATTTTCGAATTTAAATAAATCGTAAAGAAAATTTAACCAATATGTATGTGTGTACATATATTTGTAGAAAATGATAAGTATATAAAAATAAAGATTTGCGATGTGTTTAATTAAAATATTTTTAACTCAATTATACTATCAAAACATTTTTGTTTTGAAACTTTCACATAAACTTCATACAAAAATATGTTTGTTCTCTTTTGACAACACACAGAGCCTCCACGTTAGATGAGATATAAAATTTTTATGGCAGCAAAAGTTAAATTTTGTTAAAGTTTGCAGGGATTGGTATTTCATGCGTGGACTGCGTGATCAGTATTAGTATCATGAGATATATCTTGAAGGAGGTTGTTTTTCGAAATGAGTTGTCAAAAAAACACACATATAGTAATATTTTTTTGAGTGTGTGTATGTAAACATATTATATTATGGTATAATTATTTTTAATAATTAAAATCGTAAAATATTGTATAAAGCATATAAAAAGTCTAAAAAAAACATCTGAACACTGTGGCAGTCTACAAATTGTAAAATTTCATAATATACGTGTTCCTTAAGTATGATATAAGGGTTAATGTCGAAAATTGAGTCCCGCTACACTGTCGACGTTTTTAAACATATTATATCACATTTCATCTCACGTGGAGACCTTGTATCATCAGTTGGGCTATTTTCTTTTACGGGTACCCTTTGTTTTCGTCAATGCCAGCGCTGCCAGAGTTTTTGTGGAAAAATCACTGGAAACCTCCAAATAGCTCAAACACATAAAACTTGACCGTAAGTTATTCCGAGTTTTTGGATATTCATATATATAAATTACTTTTTAAAATACATAAAGGTATGGGCTCCTATAAAAAAAATAGTTTACTAATTTAATTTATGTCTGTCCAAATAGATTTAATTAATAATTTATATACATATGCATGTATATAGCCAATTCACAATTGTAAAAACAAACATTTTTTTTTAATCGTATAAACAAATCAATAATAACTTACTTATTTAATTCAACTTAATAGATATTTTGTTTCTGCTAGATATTATGTTTATTTTATTTTACGTTTCAGTTAATTCAATGTATATATTTTTACACAACATTTTTAAGAAAGCCATCATTATTGTATGTTAGTGGTAATTTGATAAGTTTATTTTTCTGTTTTGAATATTTTATAGTTTGTAAATATATAAAAGTCAAAAAATTATAAATATTTTATTAAAAAAAATGGAGAACGTTTTATTAATTAGGAAAGGAAATAAAACAAATTTTGTTTAAAATATATATTTTCATATACCTATGTATACTACATTTGAAACTAGGTCAACAATTTACACACGAATAAAGGTTTAAAATAATTGCTAAAAATATATAACTACATTAGTTTGGTTTTTATGTGTTTCATAGACTCAATTAAATTTTTAACCTATAAAAAATTATTTTAATTTACATTTACTAAAAACGAAATGCTTAAAATTAATCCTGTTTTTTCTCTGCTGGCGTTTTGGACTTAGCAGCTGCTTCCAATTTCTCCTCTTTCGGTATGTCTTCAATAGCTTGTGTTGTAGCCTCTAGTTTCTTTTGTGTAGCTTGCTCAGCCATTTCGCCAGAGAAACCAAATTCATTAACTCGCTTTAGGTCAACACGATATTGCCAGCGTTGATAAAGGAATATAAAGAAGACAATATCATCTCGAAAGCAACCTAATCTGTACATTGTAGGCATTTTAATAACAAATGCAAAGATGTCGTCAATAAATGTATTCAAAAACTTATATGTCATCATGCGCCACGGCATATGGGCCACAGATTTTAATTTGTAATTAATAAACAACTGCGGCGTCATCATGATAAAGCCAAACGTTAGCAAATATCCGTACAACATATTTAACAGAAAGGAATACCAGCCTTTATGTTCATTATACACCATAGAGTACACAAAATAACCGATTAACAGAGGAAAGCAAATCCAACCCAAATACTTAAACGCCAAGTTATCGTATGCCTTCGTTTCACTTTCGGAATAGGAGCCCTTGTCTTTAAAGGAGATTTTCGGCAAAATTCCAAATAATTTTTGATCCGTATTGTAGTTTATATCAACGACTTTGTGAATTTTCCAAACTTCTATACCCAAACCAATGAAACAGGATACTCGAATCATGAAATTGGTTTCATTGTCAAGCACATAAAGTAAAACGATAAGCGCCTGAAATACTCCAAAAAATACTGAACGTACGGAAAGACCTTCAAGTGACTGACGGTTATTCCAGAATTGTATGTCATTTTTGAAGGCCAGCAACTCAAAGATTGAATGCAATAAAGAGATGGCTATAGTCAAAGCCAAAAGATAGATGTTTGTTTCCAACATTGTCTCTTTAAGGGAATCTTGGTCTTCATCCTTTTCCTGAAAAGAGTAATAGTATTTTATAAGAAATTTGTTTTCCTAGTTGTGATTCCTTTTTAGAAACATATATTTTTTTGATAAAATAAAAATCGCTAAAAGTTAATATTTTGTAAAAAAATCTTCTTTCTTAACTATAATTTCGAAAACAACATTCCTCCTTTTTAGAGCTATTGATTTCAATTTGTAATTTTCTAAGACGCGTTTAGGTCAACGTTGTGTTTAAGTGACTTTGTTTCTGTCGGATAAGAAATTTTAACATTTCTACGACGTGACAACGCTTTACATAATAGGGAGAAATTATTAAACTTACCTCACCACCACCCGATGCCATGAGCTCACCCAAAACATTGCCGGTAAACTTATTTTTCATTTGTTGTGCAGCATACAGTTGCCATTTAAACATGCCAATTGGTTGAAATGTCAAATGTAGAGGCAGTTCCGGGGTCGTCTCATTGATAGGATAGTAATCACGTTGTAGATTCCAATAGTCATTAACAAAAAGAATGGGCAAATAGGTCTTGCCGCCATCAACAAACTTTACATATTCATCCAAAGGCGGAGGCACCGAGCTTTGAGCCCAATTTGTTTGGTCTACAACCAAGTTCACAGTTAAATTTTGATGCCAATGTGATACTATGGTATCTTTTAAATTAGCCTGCGCCAATTCAAATGCCAATTTCTCTTTTTCACTAGCTAGAAGATTATAATTACGATTTACACGTATTTTCTTGTATTTGTTTAGTTGTTTTTGTTGATAACCCATTAAGCCATTTTTAGCAAAATTGGGCGCTTTGGGATCCGGTGATTCGCCAGCTTTGGTAACAAATGTGTGCAAATAAACTGAACCGTTGTTCATTAGTTTAGGCGAAGCTTTAACAACAACATGATGATAGAAGAGACCATCACGATATGGTCCGGACATAAAATCACCGTAGGTAAGATCTTCTTGTAGCCAGAGTAAGTTAGATTTTTGTTGGAAGTTAACGACATCGGCATTTTCTGACAGCCATACGTGCAAATCAAAAATTGTACCGTTTTCAAAAAAATTCCACGCGTGTATTTTGGGATCAGCGGAGAGGGATTTTTGATTTGAATTACTGGCAGGAGTTTGGCCTTTTCTAAAGAAGGAAGAGACAAAGTAAATAATAAGTGCACGAAGTATCAACGACTTTGTCATTGCAAAGAATGACTCCATTTTTGATTGTGGTATTTGCTGTTGACCGTCGCCTTGGCCATCGACGGGTGTATTAGCATCTCCGTTTTGTTCAGCAATCTAAAAAATAGATCCATAATTTTAATGTATGAAAAGAAAGTAGTAAATAGTTTTAATGCATTTTCAATGAAGAATAAAGTTTTTAATTTTAATAGAGAATCTAGTAGATTGGGTTTTTATCTAGCAACGTGAATCGTTAAAATTTACTTATACTCTAACGATCATAAATAAAATCCTTATCTAAGGTACATTAAAATAAACTAAGTCGACATTGAGAATAAAGGTATTTCTTGTTGTTTAATTTTAGTTTTGCACATAATAGGTAGTGACTTAAGAAATAGGTGTTTCAGAACACAGTTAATTTGATGGTTTGAGAGAAAATCATTACTTGTTAAATTAATATACCTACATACATATAGGTATGTAAGTATGTAGGTAAGCAAATATTTGATTAAAACATTTGTAGACTTTGTTTTATAAGGCTTTAAAGTTTAAAGTCAAATAACTTTTTAACAAAGATTTTAACTAACT
>NDXZ01137070.1:0-11813 GCA_003055125.1 Paykullia maculata | reverse complement strand
TTGAATATTGACTAAAAGCACTTTTACATTTGTTTTTTGTTTTTTTTTTTATTATATTATTGGCTACAAATATTAAGAATTTATAAACTTAAATGAATAAATAAATGTTCATTTGTTGTACAACTGTTCAAAATAAAACTGGAAGGGAAAAAACTCATCTCGTTTTTTTCCACTTATGACAGACTAGAAAAGTAATTTAATACATATGTACTTGAAAAAAAACTTCTTCAGACATTTTTGTTTCGGTTGTCAGTTATTTGGGTGGCAGTTTAATAATTGTTGTGTTTGTTAATTCACCAAACATCTTAAAATAAACAAACAAAAAACACAGATTCCATTATAAAAAATAAATCTAGCATTTTTCTAAAAATATTGGAAATTTACTAGTAAGTAAGGCGCTAACCTGCCAGCCGTCCGTGACTTCGTTACTCTGTTAAGTTAATTAAGTTAAAATATAATTTGTACATAACAAAAATATTAAATTTAGAAAATATAGGCATACATTAATTTAATATTATTATAATATTATAATTATTAAATACTATTCCAAACATATTTAGAAAAAACATTTTTCAAAAATACTTCAAAATATGATTTATTAGATTTTTAAAAGGACAAATTTAATAAAACTTATTGAATTTTGAATTAAATAAAAATATTTAACCATTTTTTTTTAATAGGAACAAATTTATCAAAAATTTAATTTTTTATTGCCAAAAAAAAAACTTTTTTTTAATAATTTTGCTACTTCTTTCTTCTTTTATTAAGGCCTAGGGTTTATTTTGGGGACCAACCATACAATAAACAAATGATAAATAAAAAAAATGACAACAACTTATTTTATCTACTTCATTTAGGTATTTTTCTTATCATTTATTTTTATCTATTTTCTTTAATTTTTTAAAAATTCGGAAGAATTTTAAGGGTTTGTAACAAACTATATTATTATATATTATATATTTTTTTACTCAAGAAAATAAAATTTAAATGATAACAAAACTATAAATCTAAACAGGGCAAAGGAATTCAATTTTCCAAACAACACTAGGACTGATGACAACTTAATGGCAGGATATTAAAATTGTTTGCAAACAATAAGGGCTGGATAATTGGGAGAATTTAATAGACTAAAATGTCAGCAAATAAAAAAAATTACAGAAAAAAATTAGAAATAAAAGATTGTTTAACATTTAAAGTTCGAACTTAAATTCAAAAAAAAAAAAATAAATAAATTAATGTAAATTAAATTTATAGGTTTTTCAGACTTTTTTTAATTCGCAGTTCAACAAATAAAACCTAAATATTTAAAAATATATTTGCATAAGCCGCAAATCGACACTATATTTTAAGCAGATTATTAATAACGTTGCAGAGTCACTTAATGTTACAAATAAATCCAAAATGATTTTTATTAAAAACACACGAAAAACATATTTTATAACATCTTTTCATTTTCTTATAATATTTAATATAAAAATTTCTATTGTATTTTTAAAAACTCTTAATTTTAGGTTTTAATTTAAATTTTATAAAATCTGAATGTAATTCAAGAGAAAAATTTATTATTATTTCCTTAAATTATCAAATTATTTTTAAATGTACTTATGTTAATAATTTAGTTTAAAATAAATTAAAAATCTAACAACAAAAGAAATTGTAAGATATTATGTTGTATAAATATTGTAAATATTAAAAAAAAACATTTGGCAAGTGCATATTTTCTCTGATAGTTAGTATTTATATAACTATTCTAAAAAACAAAAAAGTATTAAATTAATTAATTTATATAAAATTAAAAAAAAAATTTATATTAAAAACTAAAAATAAAATATAAAACTTTTGCTATATTTTTATGATATTGAAAAATAAACAATAAAAAAAGCAATAAAAAACGTTTTTAATTTATATAAAAATGTATTTAAAAAAACGTAATAAACTAAATCTAGTAGAACAAAATATGTCGAAAGTAGCAACACCGGCCATAAAGCATGACAACAATCATAAAATGTTGCATACTTCAGGCGCAACCTTTCAAAATTACACATGTCACCCTGTGCAGATATTTGCATACGGGATGACTCAAATACTTTTTGCATCCTTAAGATATGCTGCAGTTTTTTAAGCATTTTTTTTTTGCAAAAAAAACGCCTGCTGCTTTTCTTGGCATTCTGGTCGCCTGGTATTAGGAGTAAATTTTTAGGTTTGTTTTAAATTGAATTTTTGAATTGAAATTTTGTGAGTGATGCCAAATGATATAAATTAGGTGCAGGAAATGGTATGCATGTTAATAAAAGGAATTTTTGCATTATAATACATATGTACATCCATATTATGCATTTAATGTTTTTGATTGTTTTACCTATGGATAAGTGGAATAAAAGGGATTTTGGGAAAATTGTTTAAACATAAAAATACTTAAACAGAAATACATTTTTGTCAAAAATGAACAAGAGATTTATATTATCTTTAATATAATACCAATGTTAAAAGGAATTAAAAATTTTTTATCTTTGTATATTAGGAGTGGGATAATTTTTGAAACTACTCACCCTTATGGGCCACATTAAAAAAAGTGGTTGACCCTAATACCAAATAAAAACAAGAGTGTGGCTACGTTTTATGTAAAAGAAATCATTTAATTAAGTTATTTTACCTTGTGCCATGAGTACCAAAGAAATATATTTAAACTTACATACAAAAGAAGTCAAATTTAAAATTTTCTGTTTTTATTTTAGATTTATTTTAAAAGCTGTAAATTGTTTTAACGTGGTAAATTCTTTTGAAAGCTTAAAAATGTAAATTTAAGTGTGAAACCCCTCTCTTAAATGTTAAATATTTTTATCTATTTTCCGATGAGGGTTGTTGTTGACTCTCCAGCATACCAGACGCCTGCTTATTATAAAGGCGATTATCAATTGTCATGACTATTTCACGGCTCGAACAACTGTAATAGTACAAATCGAAACGCGACTCAGCATGATAATTGCGCAACAGATCAGGGTTTTTATTAAACATAACCCCATAGTGGCCAGCACAGAAAGTAATCCATATGGGATAGTTGGGTGTCTTCAGACGTGAGCAAGGCTGATGAGCTACAGCTGAGTTTAGTTGGCCACTATCCACTTCCCACAGCAGCAAACCAATGGCACAGCGTTTTAATATGCCACATTGGGGTGAGGACTTAAGTTCAGAGAAGACATTTAAAAATTTAATTTAATTTTCAATATAAAATGCAGGTGGTTGGTTACCACATAACTATTTTCATCTTCCACATTTATAACATCATTATGGATGTAGGGCGTAGAGCTCTGCCCGTAAGTGACAATCATTAGAGAACCCTCCTCATTTTTGCTCATGGTAAGTGGCACAATTTTTGTTCAGTCGAGGTCACTGCGTATCCTTAAATCAATTTTGTTTTGTAAAAAAAAAAGAAATAAATTAATTTTTAAGTTTTAAGAAAATAGTTTTAATAAATTTGTATAAAAATTCATCGTAGAAATTAAGTTCTTTTTAAAAAAGTATGAGTTTATAAAACAATATTTTAATTTTAGTATTTGTTTGAATTTTATAGTTTTTTTAAAATTTTGTTTTATAGAATTTAAAAAAATATTAAAATTTTGGATTTTAGAAATTTTTAACAAATTTTTTTTTAGTTTCATTTAAATGTTTTAAAACAAAAAAAATATAAAAAATTTTATTTTAAAATTTTAGAGATCAGAGTCTCTGGTAAAAATTGTACACGAACAGACAGTCACACTGTTCGTGTACAATTTTTACCAGAGGCTCTGATCTTGATTAAATTAAATTGTCTAAAATAAACCCAAAATGGTTTTAATTTACATGTATCAGGCTTAAGCTTTGCACGTATTAAAAACACACGAAAAACATATTTTATAAAAAGAGTTCTTACACACTTTCCGTCTTACAGCTGTCATCATTGCTAACTTCTTTATATCATCATTAATCCGTTCGTTTGTTCATTCAGTCAGTTATTGAGAAGATACTTAAGTTATTTGATTATAGACAATGACATACCATCGTACTTATGTACTTTAACATAAAAAGGGATCTACTTTATTTCATCTTAAAACATTTGTTTTCTACAGTTGTTACTTTTGTGTTTGTACTTTCATTTTACGTTTCTGTGTGTGTGCTTGTGTGTTTGTTTTAAATGGTCATAAACCCCTTTCAGAAACTACTCATATTCTTTTCCATTGTCATCTCGTTTGTTGGTATTTTCTACACTTTTGTTTTATGGACAAATAAACTCTTAAGCTCTAGCAAATGCCAATAACAACTACAACAACACAACCAGAACCATAGACATAAAAGTGCTGTTCACTAGTCGTAAAAATATTTCGTTGTCTTCTTTATATAATTTTTTTTCTTTTTTTTTTGCAGTTTAATGTTCAAGAAAAGATTCTTGTTGATTTGCTCATCCACACTTTCGTTCGTCTGTTTGTTTGTACATTTCAATTTCATTTATGATTGATTCAATAAGTAGAAAGAGAGAAACAATGAAAAAGAAACACTTTACTAAGTAAATAAATAAATGTTTGCAGTAAATGAGTGAGAGAATGAATGACTGATAAATGGATATTGTAGAGTGTAATAGACAAATTAAATGAAGTGTTAAGAAATCTATTTGTTTTCGTAGAATAAATATTTAATCAAATAAAAATAATTAGAAAAAAGGAATTTTTTTAATAGAAAATATTATAGATATCGTCATGATACAAAAAGTAATTATTTTAAGTTTAAGTTAAAAAACGTTAAAAAAAGAAACATTATTTTTTAATATTATCTTTTCTAAATGTCCCCTCGAAGATACATTTTTGTATTTAAGAATTGAACTATTTATTAAGCTTTTAAGTTTAACATGAACTTTGTTGTTTGTTTAATAATTTAATTTTTTTTAAATATTTATCGTTTAACATTTTAATTATTATCAAAACATCATAAATATTTTGCTATTATTATTATTGTTCTACAATGTTAATGCCTGTTTGTGTTTTAAATAAATCCTACTGGTTTAATTTTGGCAGCTTAAGCTCTTATTGGAGTTGACAAAAAATTTTCAGTTTTTAATGAATGTATCGCAAAATTAAAGTTGCCACATGATAAGCTCTTTATAAAAGTATAAAATTTAAAAAAGTCTTAAGAATTCAAGATTTTTTGTCTAAGTACGCAAAATAGATAAGAATTTATTTCAATCCTTTAATATCATTGTTTACAACGCACGCTCACCTTTTCGACCTAGTGTAAGTTTGAATTATATTCAATGATACTTTACAATTGATGTTATTAAGAATTTTCTTTTTATTTTAAAGTTAAAGCGGAAAATGTGAGTCAAGCATATTTGTGGTATATTAAGAAAAAGGTAACAAGCAAAAACACTTGATTATAAATTAATCAAAAATAATAAATAATTAATATTTTTTTCCGTACTTTATTCTTTGCCATAAAGCCCCACTGTGCATTGTAATACAATATTGCTTCTGAAAAACTGAAATATATGTATCTTCCTTAAAACAAATTAACATTTTCTAGCAAATGTTTAACTTAAATATTGTTAGAAAGAATCGCTTTTGTGTTCAAAAAAGTATCGCAACTGTGACTTTTGTTTTCCAAAAGGAAGTATCTTCCACAACACACGTTCGCCTTTTACTGTAATAATAGTTTTTATGTTGGCAATGCATTTGTTTTAATTTACTGGTTTTCTGGTATTATACAGCAATGGTGGTAGAGTTATAAAGGATTTTATGTTTTGCTCTTCTTCTTATTTTACTTTTAATACATCAAAGTGTCTAGTTTAACATAAAGTCTGTTGTTTATAAATTTTTCACTTTAACAATGCGTTAAAAGTTAAAAGTTTTTACTGTTGAAAGTTTTCTGGTTTTATGAGATTTTTTTTTTATGAGAGTTGGTTGGTAGTCAAGCTTGGTTACGAAAAATTAAAAAAAAAATTTATTTTTAAAACAAAATCTGCAGAGAAATTTTTAAAGAATATCGAAAGTCTATAAGAGTAGAAATGTGTGATTTAAGAAATAAAATACACATAATAAGAAAGACAAGGATTTTAATATAAACCTGGGATAGCATGCAAATAAGTTGCGTAATATGATATGTCTTCTACATTGTTGTTGTTTACCTTGCTTTATGTTTTATTGCATACAATTTATACAAACTTTTTGTGCAAACAAAATTGTCGCAACAAAAACGACAATATTAAAAAAATTAAAAATAAATAAAATATATGTTTATGTGTTCATGTGTTCATGTGTTCATGTGTTTATGTGTAAACTTGCGTTTATGAAAACTTTACAAGTTTTGAACAAAGAACAAAGACTTTTTCTTAAGTTTTTGAAACTTCAAAATTTTCATTATGAATTATTATTTAAAAATTTATAGGAAAAAAGTTATATAATATAAGTTTTATTTGTATTAAATTTTCTTCTTCAAGATTGTTCAAAGCAAATTCAAAAAATGTCTAGAATACAAAAACGTTAGCTTTTAAAGGTAAAAAAACAGGGCGAATGATTGATATTAATTAATGAAATAATAACTCATACGCATCCAAGCAATCATTAAAAAAATATATTGGCGTGTGATTGGTGCTACAAAAAACAACAACATTTAAATGCTATTTACCTGGCATAATTTTTAATTTTACTGTTTTTCTTTTGCAAGTTTTATTTTTTTTCCATGGCTGATAGGCAGTTCTTTTGAATCCTTCTGGATTTCTTTGTGTTTAATTAATTTAATTAGGTTCGCCCCCAACAATCAATATTCCCAGACATGCTGCAAAAACACATTATTCCATAATAATAATTATGTATTACAGAAATGTCATTAAAAAAAACCTTTTTTTTTGTATTGTTATATACAACTTATTGCTATAAAATTGAACCACAAAACCACCATGACACCAACTTTATAAAAGCAAGACGCATAAAACATAAAAATAATATATCTAATAAATGTTAAATTTATCCCGATGGTCTTTTTTATATGCAAAATGGCAGTAATTGCCCAAATAAAGATAAAGTTTATTTCTTTAAATTGTCTAGAACGAATTAAAAAAATTAGAAAGTTAAAGGTTAGAAGAAAGACGGTTTAACGAAGCGTAACTTAAGAACATAATATATTATAGGCTAGAAAAAACCTTCTTTTGATATCATTTTTACCTGACTTTTCCGTTCATCAACCATCCTGTTGAATACTCTTTCACTTAATCTTATTTTTTCATACCTTTTAACTCTTAGGCCCAAAATAATGAATCAATTAGAAACCATTTGTTAACCTTATCTTATCTAACTGCATGATAATTTGTTTCCAACACTTAACGATTATAAGCTTAAACTCAAATTATAGTTATACAAACTAATATTTAAACAAAATATATTTCTATGCATTTATTGCATATTTTATTTCAGCCATTTATAAAAACCATAAAGACAGGAATTAATACCACTACACTACAATGCATGACATAACATAAAGATTGTTACAACTAGGAAAATTTTTCAGGTTCCTAAAAGGTTCCCTTGCGCTTGTTCTCACGCCTTAAGTTTATATCATATATTTTTTAATTATAAGAAATAAATTATTTAAAACTGTATGTGTTAATTAAAGTATAAAAAGGATATTCCTGTGTAGTGTAGTGTAACGCAGTCTCATGTAGTTTAGTGTACAAAAAAATCTTTTTTTCCTGCAACTCGTCTAACATAGATTTATTTCTCAATTTATATATTTGAAAGCAATACATGTTGATGGTAGTATTATCTATCATCATATATACACATGGTTGGAAAACAAATATGTCAAGGATTAAATCAAAAATTAAAAACAAAAAACATTTTAGTTGCAGATAGACAATATTTTACACAACAAGTGTGGCTGTGTGTGTGTGTGTAATATATAATAAATATAAAAACAAGAATAAAAATCTGGCAATATTTGCACACAAAGGATTTAAATAAAAAACAAAATGAAACGAAAAAATAACTAAACAAAAACAACAATGATTTATTGTTATGTATTTCTAAAGGGGCTCTTTAGAATAGAAAATATGAGTTAATAAAACTACAAAAACCAAAGTTTTAATATAAGAAAAATATAGATTTTTAGTAAAGTTTTTAAACATTTATCAGAAAAATTATAAAAAATCGATTATACCCTGTTTTATATTTTTTTCCTCAACTTATTTGAAATATTCTTTTAGAAGAAACCCATTTGATTGCAAATTTTGTAATATAAATATGTTATGCCCGTTACTCAAACATTTTTAATCTAATACTCTTAAGCTTAGGTAAAACTTTATACAGAAGATCAAACTCTTAAAATAGCTAATAAATAAATTAAAACACATGCCTTTATGTTCAGGTGTTTTAATTGAAAATCATTTCCGTTGGAAAGTATTCGATTTCCGTTTCCTGCTTTAAAATTCTTATAAATTTATTAAAGTTTGTTTTTACTGATTTTGTTTAAAAAAAATAAGCAAAAAAGTAAGTAGACTTAAGGAAAAGATCGTGTTCAATGAGTGTTCAATTTATAAATAAATCGAGAAAACGTGAACGAAACATTAACGAAGAAAATTACAGTAATCCCTCTACTAACAGATTTGAATATAGAAAGTGACGAAGAAAATTAATTTTTAAGCGTTTGAGCATCAGCTTGTTGTCTACACTGTAGATGGTTCAGGATCTTAATCCTTTGCCTTAGCAATGCATTTTCGATATCGACCAATTCGAAGTGCGACCAAAACCGGATGTGTCTTGGTACTTGTATCGCTAATTGTAAATTTTTTTTTTAATAAACAACTAAATGCAATTTGAGTTGTTGCTATTATTGTTTGAATTTGCATATAAATTCGCATCCAAAGTTTTTTTCAAAAGGACTAGCGAAGAAATGTAAATAACTCTTTCAAAGTGTGTCTGCTGCTTTATTTTATTTCTACGCTTAAATAAGTTTTTTTTTTTGTTGTTATTTGTTAATATCAATTTCCTTTTTTTTACATTCAACTTGACAATCATTTTCATCGATCTAATATTTGTTGCTTCAATTTGCATCTTCATTTTCTACGCTCTTCCTTTATTAACCTTGACCTTTTTTCAATTAAAAATTCTTGTTGCATTTTCTTTTCTTTTTATACAAGTGCAAAAGGAAAATGTTGCAACTGCATTTTACTAGCTTAAAAAACATAAAGAAAGTAAATTAAAGTGAAGAAAATAAACAAACTCTTTTTTTAAGGACACTCCAATAGGGGTTAAAGGCATAACTAAAAATATAAACAGTTTTTTCATTAACCACATTATGGTATAAAAGTACTTTAAGCACGTAGAATTTTTTGTTGGTAAAGCAAATACAAACGAAATTGTGAAGAGAAAATGGCTAATGGGTCAATTGTCTTAGCCTGAAAATATACGTAACCAAAATTTGATTAAAGTATATTTAAAACCGCAAAGGGAACAAACAAATTTTGCTTATTCAATTCAAAACGTTATTCTAAGTCGATTTGTATAATTAAAAGTAGACTTACGACTACATATTATTATAATGTTTTATTTTTTTGTTACAAGCATCAGCACAAACTTATAATACCCTTTCCATTTATTAGAGTTTAGGTTTTATGTATATGAAAAAATTCTCCATTAATTTTTTTTTCAAAAGCAATAAAAAACGAAGACAAAGAAATATTATTAAGAAATATAAATTAAGTTCGTTGAATATTTATTTTTATAAATATTTTATAAAATTTTTTTACGTTTAATATTTTTTATGTTTCACGCAAATTAAATAAAATGAAAACGACATGAACCAACTAAACTTTCAGGAATAATGTCTATATATTAAATAGATAAAAATTAAGGGAATGTTCACACAAAATCCGGTCACATAATAATTTTAATACTTTTTTTTTTAATTAGAAAACGATTAAATAATATTTTTGAAAAACAAATAGATAAAATAATAGAAAAACATTTTATAAAACATCTAATTTAATTAATTCTTAAAAAAAACTCTTGTGTTTGCCTTAAAAAATAAAAATGAATGCTGCAGAACATTATTTATTTTTAATCTAAACAGTACAGTTGACCGAAGGTTCAGATATAATTGGATTCGCTTGAGTATCTGTTATGACGGCTTTTCATGACGCTGATCTTACCAAAGTGACTACTAAGCCCTGTATGTCTTGCAAGAATCAAACAGGTGGCAACTTTTTGAATGTTGCAGACACAGATAAAGTGCAAACCCCTTGTTCAAGTGCTCCAGCTGTCCAATGATTTTGTCGCATCGGCTTTTATAAAAGGCAACATATGCTTAAAACATACACAACCAGCGAAACCAGCTTTTGCAAAATGACAAAGAAAAATTTGACGGAGGTTTGCCACGTTTAATAAGACAGCAAACTTTTATGGATACGGAAGAAGTGACAAACAAAATGTTTGCCCAAAAACAATTTTTTTGTCTTTAAAATTAGCATCATTAAACTTTAATTTAAAGTTTATTTACGTCGTTTTATAATATCGATATTTTTGAAGGTTTTTTTAAAGCATTCTATCCCAAAATAATGGATTTTCAACAATTTGTCTACATTAGTGCTTTTTTTTATCTAAAGAGTATGACCGGATTTTATTTGAACAAAACCTCGCAGCCTGGTGTGTAATAAAGCTCGTTATATGTATAAAAAATGTGTAGCATTTTATTTTATTTTTATAATAGGACATCTATCATTTTAACGAATGGTCAACATAATTTTATGGTTATAAGGACACAAGCCTCAAGTAATAATTGTGGTTTAACACAGGAATTTATTTCCAAAAGAAATATATAAGGAACATAAGGGTTAGTTTAGTTTATTTTTCCTTCAATCTTCTATGACTATTTTAAAGCGGAAAACATATTGTGACAATAATTTATTATAAAAAAATAAAAAAGAGGAATTATATGTTAACATATTTCACAAATTGCATTTTATATATACAAGAATAACATAAAGATTATATGGTTTAAAAACAAAATGGCTTTAAAATATTTTGGAATTTAATCACATAGTACATATGTACAAATATCCTTAACATTTTATAAGCAATAAGAAAATAAATATTTTTTTAAATAATTTTGATTAAGAAAAGCTCCTTCAAGCGAACAAATTTTGTAACTTTGTTCATTGACTCATAACAACTACTTTAACCCCCCTTACTTATCCAAACTTGAAGAAATTTCTTATAGAAATTGTTTTTTGTTTTTTTTTCCAAAGTTTTATATGGAAATAGTTTTGAAATGAATAAAAATGAGGGATTGAATGTTAGTTATTTAAATTCAAAGTATTTTGTATTAACTATTTTACCTTTAAAATCCTTACAGTTGTTTAAAACAAAAAAAAGGTCAACTGCATTCGAAAACTATTCATACGAAAATTCTATTGCATTTGTTTAAAAATAACTAAATATATAAAATATGTTATAATGAACAAAGTTTATTTCTAACTTTTTTTATTAAAAACACAACTAACAAGTAATAATACTTGTGTTAAAAACTTTTTTTAAATAAATTATACTGAGAAATGGTAATTGAAAAACTGATTGCAATTAAATATTTCAGTATTAATTTATAAGAAAAAGTTATATGTATTTAATTTTAATTGAAAAATATTCAAAATGTGTTTGCCAACAGTGAGAGTTTAAAATTTGTTTTAAAAATTTTTAAAAATAATTTCAAAATATTTTTTTCTCGTATAAACTATACAAATATAAAAAAACCAGAAAGCTGCCCTACAAGAACAGTGACGGTCATTTGACCGGTCATAT
>NDXZ01136771.1:5696-15897 GCA_003055125.1 Paykullia maculata | reverse complement strand
CCCTTAACACATGTGTGTGTGTGAAGGGTATAAAAACTCATTTAGATAAAGTGTTAGTAGTACAAACGAGTATGTACATATGTATGTATGTACATATGTGTTTTTATCTGTATCTATATAATACTGTTGTTTCACTTAAAAGTTTCTGTTATATCGTGTGGTTTAAACAAATTTTATAATTAACTAAAAAAAACCAACAAAATACTGTTTTTTAAGTACCCCCTGCCTTAGAAATTCAAACATGATAACTGTTTGTATGTATATGTATCTCTGAGAAAGAATTCGCTTTGGTTAACAAAATTTTTCTACATACTAACATGCACATTTATACATGTGTTTGTCTGGATGTGTGTGCGTGTGTGTGTATTTTTGATTAAGGGAACAACACTAAACTACATATTACTGTAAAGTGTTTCTAATTTAAGTTTATTTTTCAGTTCATGAAATTTTATTTAAATTATTCTAATATATTTATCTTGCGTTTGTAAGAACATTATTTTTAAAATAGATTTTTTTTCAAATTCATTTTAAAATGCCAGCTGCACAACATGAAAAAGTAAAACTAGAAAAAAATCCATTAAAAATAAAATTTTTTTCGTTACTCTCTGTCACTAACTTTACGCTGCGAGTACCCTTTGGGACAAGTGTCTTGAAAATTTTGTTTGCTGATAATGATTCTGGGGAAAAAAAATCCAACAAATCCAATTGACGAATTTAATTTATCAGTAAAATGTAGTTTTTAAACCATTTAGAGTTTATGAAAAATTTCTTTTTAATATGTATTTAATCGAAAATCTAAAAATACTTTTCGTTTATCTGTTCCAATGTTTAATATTTCGTTTGTAGTCTTTAAAAGTCTACACGCGCAAACCAATTTTTACAGTGGGCTGTTAGGAAAACAATATTAATAATCTAAATAGACGTGGGTGGGACACTTTTTATGCAAACAACTTATAATTCTTAATATATTTTGAAAGCGGTAATAAGGAAAATAAAAACAAGTAAGAGCGATATATTTGGCTGTGCGAAAAAAAATAGGTAGTCGTCTTTTTTGGTTTATATCTCGGTCAGTTGTTAAGCGATTTTACTGGATTTCAAGAGCAAACATCTCAGGAGATTGTTTGATACTACCAACGCGTCCGTACGACATCGGGGTGCTGAGAAAACTTGATTTCAACAGACGGACAGACGGGCATGGCTAAATCGACTTCCCTATCTAGAAAGACTCAGAATACATATACTTTATGGGGTCGCAAATAAATATTGTAGAAACTACAAACGGACGGAAACTTATCACATTAAGTGAAGGGTATAAAAATTAAGATATTCCTTTAAAAAATTGTCGTAATGAAAAGGTTAGGAGATGTGACATCGTGGCTACATTTTAAATTTTGATTAAGAGAAATCCCGTTTTAACTAAAAAGATTTGCTGACTCCGTAAAAAGTCTATAATTTCCTTAAAAATAAATGAAATTAAAGCAAAAAACTGTCAGATTACACTTAAGACTTTCTAAACAGAAAAAAATTATCAACTGTGACAACAACACAGTTTAGATTCTTAATCAAGTTATTAAAGAATATTAGTTAAAAATATTTTAATCAGTTTCAGTAAAACATTGAAAGATTGCCAAACTATTTCTTAACAAAAGCTGAAGTCTTTTCTGGGATTATTAGGTCCAAAAGATCAATTTAAATTTTGCGCTGAATTTTGTTCTGTTTAAACATGAATTTTCCAACACAATTTTTTCTGATAAGAAAATTTCACATTTGATGTTTCAGAACAGCTTAACATGAACCACAATATTTTTTAAAAACTTTAGTGGTGGTTCTTTATTGGTTTAGGTGAATTTTTCTGCTAAGAATATTATTGATTTAGGGGTTTTATCTGCCGGAAAGAATATTGAGAGGTTAATGGCTGCATTAGAAAATGGTTCAGTAAATTTTAAATTTTCAACAGTCAGTCAGTGCAATCGTTTTTTTCAAATAACTTTTCAACTCAAAACCTTTTCAAAGCGTTATTACCAAAAAGCTTTAATGCTTACAATGACGCTTTTGAAGACAAGATTTTTCTATGTCATATCGAACTTATTAGGTCTTCTTTTTGCTATTTATAACCGCTAGTTTTATTCGTACTATGTGCTTTTTAATAATACCTTTGGAAGTTAATACAAACTACTGATTTCTGTACTGCTGAAAAATAAAGCGGAAAAGAGGATTCAGACAGACACTGTTTAAAATCTTTTCATTGACGCACTGCTAAAAAAGCGGCAAATAAAAAAGTTCATTAGATGCAGCACGTGTAAGACTTTTAATGAGGAAGTTAAGCACTGTTGCTTATGGTAAATATGCCGCATACATCCTTCCTAAAAATGTACGGGTTATTTCATTCGATGAAACAATCAAAACTCTAAAGGACATGTTTGGTGTGCAAGAATATTTGTTTAGTTTATTAAAAAGATGGTTACAAAAAATTGTTGTTAAAAAAAATGCTTCTCGTCTTTACTGCTGAATAAAGAAGCAGTTCAGAAGGCATACTTTATAGCGCTTGAGTATGCGAACAATTTTAGCATTTCCAGGTATGCTTTACGGCCAGCTAACGAAGTCAGCACTGCTAACAAAATTCTATAAATTTGTTGGAAGGTTGTAAATATATTGGGAAACTTGTTTTTAATTTAAATATGTATAACTTTCCAAAAAGGTATTAAACAAAAACAATAATATGTTGCCACCTCCCCTACCGCAAAAAAACAAAATACATTCAAAAAGTTCAGTTAAAAAACAATTATAAAAGAGTTTTCTGTAAAAATTTCATTTAACAAACCTTTGATAAATTAAAAAAGTTTAATAAATAAAATGGCGATAAAGACAATAAACATAAAATTATGATAAAGACAATCAACATATTTCTACAATCAACTTAATAAAATAAATGCGATAACTAGACGAGTAAAGAAAGGAGCGTTTTATCAAAATAAATTGTCCCGTGATTTTATAAAAATAACTCTTTTTTTTAATACAAACATATTAATGTACATATGTATGTATGTATTTACTTTTTGCAAAATATTATCTTTAACATTTAAAATAAAATAAAAATGCAACTCATCTAAGTATAAAAGTTTTTAGGGGAAAAAATGAAGAAAATACAAAATCAAACCTTAATAAAAAAATACATTTCTTTATGATGAGGGTTGAGAGTTATTAATATTTAATAGTTCAACAATAAAAAAAAAGTACTTCATTTAGTGCTGGTATAAACGCTTTTTTCATATTGACACAATTTGATAAAAGTTTTAAAAATACAATGAACATTTTCTTAATTGTCTCATTTAAACAATTAATTAAAAACAGTTCTTGTTTGTTTATATTCCATTTTATTTTATGATCTTTTGGATTTTTCTTTCTGTGGGAGCTGGTGGTAGAGGAGAGGGAACATTTAAAAACTGTTGGTAGTGTAATTATGCACTTACTCTACTAGTCATAAATTTCAATCAAAAATAGAAAAAGAACAAAATTCCAAATGCACTCTATAAAGTAAGTGCACACGCATTAATATACCATGTGATAAAATCATGCAATTTAAATGTCTGTACATTCTCATACACTACACACACTCGGTCATACAGTCAGTCGCACAATTAAACTTACACAGAAGCTATCAATAGAAAGTACTGAAGAAAAAAATCTCAGTTTGTTATTTGTTAAATTATTTTAAAAATATTTTTTTTCCATTTCTTTAAGACTCCTGTATATTTTCTTAAATAAAACTAAGAATATTGTAAGAAAAAAATATTTATTTTTTTAACGTCCAGTGTCGATTTAAATTTGTAAAAATATTTTATTTAAATACTATTTGAAATCAAATATGTGTTTTAATTTCTTTAAATCTTTTTAGTAACTTGACAGCCAAATAATTTTCGCCTTAACCTTTTTCTTCTTGCAAATTTCTCTGTCTCTTTGTCTTGGTTTGGAAATTTTACCTCTTTAAAATGCTAATCATGTGGCTTTAATGGATGTGGTTGGCAGCGATAGTTTTAACTTCAATTTTAACTTGTAATAGACAGACTTTTTCTTATAGCAGTTGTAGTTTTAGTTTTATTATAATTTGTTTAAAATTATCAAGAATCGCACGTTCGCGAAAAAAGAGCAGTTTTTAGTTAATACGAATAAATTTGTTCTCATTTTTGTTTTGTTGTTTGCCTTTTGCTTGCAGACTGTTTAATATATTGTATTATTTACAAAAAAAAACAGCAGTTGATTTATGTTTTCTTTTATTGCAATTAACAAATAAATGTAAAACATTTAAAGAGTAATTTCAAAACGACTGTTAAAGGCACTACGTGTTTTCAAGTCTTAAGAAATCTAGGCCAAGTACTTGATAAGATTATTTGCCATCAGAATTGTAGAAGAAATTTAATATTTAGAAAATATTAATTTGCAATTAGTTTTTTGGAAATTAAAATAAAGTTATAACTTTTTTTAAAGAATTGTTTTTTTTTATAGAAAAGTAGAAAATAGTTCTTTATTTTAGAAAAAATTCTTAAAACTCTGTTTAAAAAAAATTCAATCAACTTTTTTTCAAAAAAAATTTCCAATAAATTTTATTTTAAAAACCAAATTTTAGGAAATTATTTTTAATACACCTAAATTTACTAGATTTTCAGGCAAAATTTTAAATTAATTTTTTTTAGAGTAAAATTACTTTTAAATAATAATTGTCTTTTAAAAAGAATTTTTGTTTTGTTTTTAAATAATTTTAAATTATTTATCATTTTAATGAAACTTTCAATGAATTAAATTTTTTTTAAATTGTTCTCTTTAGCGAGGAATTTTTTCTTTAATAAATCCTTTTTGGAAAGAATAGATTAAGTATTTTAGAGAGAATTTTCAATAAGAATTTCCTTGGAAGAATTGTAAATAAATTCTCTTCTTAGGAAAAATATCCATTACACCTTATTTAGATACAATTTTGAATAAATTTAAAATAATAGAGAATTTTCAATGAAACCAGTTTTTAAAGAAATATTTTGAATAAATTTTATTTAAAAAAAGTTCTTCAAATTAACTTTATACTGACAATGTTTAAATTTTTCTTTTTCATGGAAAATTTAAAATGTTTTTTTTTTCAATAAAAAATCTCTTTTTTATTAGTCATTTCCTTATAACAGAAAATAAGGGATTTTGTTTTAAACGAGCTTTTTAACCGATTTTTAAAAAAAAAATTTTCAATTAAATCTCCTCCCTCCCTCTATAATAATTTTAAGTAAATTTAGTTTTTATATAATTTTTTACTAAGAGAATATTTGCAAAGGTTATCGTTTTATAGAGAATTTTTAATATATTTTCGTTTTACACAAATTTTCCAAAAAAAAAATTTTTTTTTAAGTTTTTCTTAAAAAAAATTTAGATAATTTTTGCCTTTTTTAATGTTTTGAATTAAATTTTCTTTTAACATAAATTTTCTCTTTCTAGAGTTTTTATTCAATTCTTTTTTAGAATGACTTTTTACTAAAAAGTATTTTTGTCTAATTTATATTTTACATTTTTTACAAATAAAAGAAATTTTAAATAAATTATTTTACTAAAGGGATCTGCTTCAACAGAAAATTTGTTTGAAACTCTTTAAAAAAGTTTTTTGTATTTTTTATTAAAATTTTAAAAAATTTTACAGAAAGTTGTTTGATTTTTTTTAATTTCGTTTGAATTTATGTATTTTTAGTCGATTTGTATATATAATATTTTTCTTTAACCCTTTCCGAATAAAAGATTTTTCATAATTCCTTTACTGTTGGAAAATTAAATCAATTATATACCTAAAACCCTTTGATAATAAATTTATTAAATAAAAATTAGGTTGAAATTTGCAAACCACAATATTTGTAAATTTATAAGAAAAATAAATGTTGGGTATTAAAAACAGATTACAAATAAACATCCACATACATACATATAAACACATACACAGACACACATTTGGCATTTTATTTTTGAATTATAATCATGGTTTTATGTTTTAACTTATGTTTAACTTAAAACACTTTCTTTTAGTTTTTTTTTTTATTTAAAACGGTTACGAATTTAATCGCGAATTTAATTTAATACATCAAATGAATAAAACAACAACAACAACGACAACAACAACAGATTTCGTACTTGGATTTCGTATGTGCAGTTTGTTGATGATAAGAAAAGTTTTACTCTCCTTTTAAAAACAATTGCCAAGTAAAAACCAAAAGTTATAACGAGTATTTAAACATTATTTACACGTTAATCAAACGAAAAAAGATTAAAAAAGAAAATCATGGTTATTTTAAAATGTTTAAAAACAGCTGCAGATAAAATTAAAAATGATTTTAAAATTACAGCCGGTGCATTTTTTTTATGATTAGCTGACCCCCAATAATCATTTTATTAAAAATACGTTAAAGAGTGAGAGCGTCCCGAAAATACAACACTGATCTGACAATTGGTTTAAAAAATTAGCTTAACTCAATACATTATTTTTGACTTTGATCGATTAGATTTGTAAGTTACTAACTTATTTAGAATATTGTTTAAAATGTTAATATCGCATTTCCATCAATCATTTAAGTGCATTCATTATAACTGTTGTACGACCCTGATCTTTTAACATTTCTTTTGCTTAAATGTTGTTTAATGAAAAAATCATTTTGTTATAAATAAAAGTAAAAGCATTTGTTTTATTTTTTTGTTGCTATAGTTTGTATTAAAAAAAAACATTTAAGAAAAAGAATCTTATTTAGGCAAACCGTTTAAACTGTTGTGACATGAAGATATTAGTTACTCATAAATATAATGATTTAACACATTTTTTTGTTTGATGTTAAGTTAAATTAAACAATAATTGCACTTGAAAATTGAAATAGACAGCCGTTAAAGTTGCCATCTCTAATGGCGACTGGAAACGCAACTGAAATTTGATAATCGATCTGTGTATATTCTTTTTCATAAAAAAATGTTCTATAATTGTTGCCCTGATGAGAAATACTTCATAAATTTATTTTAATAGGATTTTTAAAAGTTGTCGATCCGTTTATGGGAATTTTTTAAAAATTTAAAAAAAAACATTAAAGAACACCTCTAATAAATTCGATTTTTTTTTAAATTTTACAAAAAATTTTCTATTAAAAAAAAAAATTTGAATCAATTTAATTTAAAAACAAGTAAGAGCGCTATATTTGGCTGGGCCAAATTTTATATACCCTTCACCACGTGTGACCCATTTGGGCAAATGGTGAAATTTTTTTCAAATATATCTTTAGTCTCAAAGCTGCAAAACAATAATTTTTTTGTGTAAAAAAAATGAGGCAGTCGTCTTTTTTCAATACCGATTTTTTCGAAAGTATTTCCTGGGCGACCTGTGTGAGCACGAAAACTTGATTTCAACCAACACACGGACAGACGGATATACGGATAGCCTGATAGACGGGGATTGCTAAATCGACTTCCCTATCTATAAGGATCCAGAATATATATACTTTATAGGGTCGCAAATGAATATTGTAGAAATTGCAAACAGAATGACAAACCTATATATACCCTTGCCATATGCGTGAAGGGTATAAAAATGTTTTGAAAATATTTTTTTTGTTTTAACAGTTTTTTAACAAAATTTATAATTTGTTGTTTTTATCAAATAGTGGATTAAATATACTTTTATTTCAAATGATGCACATATATGTATATGTACATATATACATAATTTTAAATAAATAAATCAAAAGCAACAATAAGAAGTTTTAATTTCAACATTTAAAAGTTCATTGCCACTTAAACAAACAGAAGTTTTCGTTTTCATCTCTCGTTTTATTTGTACATATGTGTGGAGGTGTGTGTGTGTCTGTGTTTTTAAATATGGCTTTGTTGTAGTTGTAGTTTCTGGTATATTTTTATTGTTTTTTTTTTAATTTGATTTATTTATTTTGTTTTAATAAGTCAATGAAGAGGAGGGGTTTCTTGGGGAGTTTTATGATTCATCCAAACTTTTGTTTCAATGGCAATAAGAAGAAGCATTAAAATTTAAGTTAATTTTTAATATTCAATTTAATTTTTTCTTTTTGATTTTTATAAAAACACAAAAACACTCCCTGTTTGTTTGCGTTTTAAAGAGAAAGTACATACATTCATATGTATGTATGTATGTATGTACATACATACAAAACATTTATGGCACTTGATTTACCAAGTTGTTGTTGATTAACAGTAAAATTTAAAACATAATTAATTACAATAATAAAATTAATATCCTTTTCAGTCAATACACTACTTTGTTTAAATTACCTTTTAATTTGATTATATTTATGTATGTCCTTTCCATTCAATGTCCATTTAACATGCTAAACAAAGGTGCGTCCTGTCATAATTTATTTTAAAAAGTTGCTTGGAAAAAAATATGAGTGATTTTAAACAATAAATGTTTTTAAGAGAAAACTTTTTTGAAATTTTTTATCTTCGGTGTTATAGATCTAAAAAAAATTACAGAAAAAATATAATGAAAAAACTGTTGCTTAAGAAATGCAGGAAATAAGAAATATTTTTTCCAGTAAATTAAAAAAAAAACATTTTATTGTAGAGTAAGATATTTTAAGAAAAATTTCCGTTTACATAAATAAAATTTTAGAGAAAATTCTTGTAAAAAATTTACAATAATTTTTTTAATATTTAAAAAAAATTTATGGAAAATTCTGTTTTTATAGATAAAATTCCATAAATTCCTTACAGAAACTACTATTTTATGAAAATTTCCAAAAGTTTATCAAATCGGAAACAATTGTCAAAAAATCTGCACTTTTTGTCCACACTATCACACTTTCTGAACACACATACAATTTTTGACATATCGAACGACTAAATCTGATAGTCAGTCAGGGCCTTTAATAATGAAAAAAATTAGAAACGCGTTTTGCGAAAATAGTTAGTAGCCAAGGTAATATAGGAAAAATGAGAAGCGAATAGGAGGTAATTGTTATATAATTTTTAAACAAAGTAACCTTTTTAGTGAATTCGTTCATAAATTGCTGGATATCTGACTACTAAATATCTCAATTTATGCATTTTCTTTTCATGGGCGGTGCCACACCCCCTGTTCCGATCAAGGCAATTTTTGCTTAAATAAGAAAAATTATATTATAGTTAATGGTACAAAGTTTTGATACAAAAGAAAAAACAGATCTCAATACAGTCGAATCTCGATAATTTAAAATTCAAGGGACCAGAGAAAAAGTTCAAATAAACGAGATTTCATATTGACGAGAGTTCAAGTTATCAAGAGGGAGACAGAAAAAATTCAAATTTAAGAGTTTCAAATTATAGAGTATAAAAAAAACCAAACTTCAAATTATAGAACGTTGGCGGGCAAGATGTCATTTCTACAGAGCAACGCATAGAAAACTATAATAAATGATTCGTTTTATTTATTTTATATATATGTATGTATATATTTTGCAAAAAAACACAACACATGGAAATACATAATTCAAAAAAATAGAGCGCAGAGCCAAAAAATTCGTCGGCGATCAATATGCCATTCAAATAATTTCAAACTACCGAGGGGACCAAATCACATCGAGTTTATTCAATTTATTGAATGTTTTTCAAAGCACCTGAAAAACAGTTTTAATTATAACGAGATTCAAGTTAACGAATTTCAAATGATCAAGAGTTGACTGTATATTTAAAGTAATATATTTGAGTTGTATTGTAGGTGCCACACCCCCTTATTTGTCGGGTTTTCTTAACATATGCCTACAGATATTAAAGAGAGTTACGCTAAGTTTAGGATTGCAGCTGTTATAGTTTCTCAATATTATATATAAATAATATATTTCTTTGCATGGACATTGCCGCACCTCCTGCTCTAAACTTGCCAATTTATGGGCCGAATATGAAAAATGGCATTAAAATTAATCGTATCGAATAAGAAAAATTATATTATAGTTAATCGTTCAAAAGTTAATCTTTAAACACTTTAAGACCATTAATATAACAGTTCTTAAGATATGCCATGAAAGTATTCAAGTTGTATGGGCGGTACCACGCCACGGGATCCGATCCTCACAATTTTTGGCTCGAATAAGGAAAATGGTACACGAGTTAATCGTGCAAAATTTTTAGGCTATTGATGTTGACAGTTCTTCAGATATGCCATAAATGAATTTGAGTCTCCAAACCGTCTCCTGAA
>NDXZ01136394.1:0-11131 GCA_003055125.1 Paykullia maculata | reverse complement strand
TTGTATATGCTTTAGGCCCTTGCTCCCCGCAGGTTACGGTACCGATAAAAATTCAAATCAGTTGGACTTACCAGAAGACATGTATATATGTGTGTACATAAGTATGTTTGTAAAGATATTTTTTATTTAAAGTGAATATTTTATCATTTTATGCATTTGTATGCATGTTGTGTTTGTACCAGTAAAATGTTTGTAAAATAATGTACTCATAAATAAATAAACTTGTCAGTCATAATCAGGCAATTAAGCTATTAAAATTGGCTTATAAGCGACTAATCTGTTTTTCAGTAGATTTTGGTAGTAATTTTATAATTCAATTTTAAATAATTTTTTTTTAAATTTTAAGTTATTAATATTTCGATTTATTTATTAGTTATAATTGTAATTTGTAAACACAAAAAAAACATATCATTTCATACTTGCACAAACTTTGCCAAAGAAAAAGTTTATGTAACTTTGGTTTAGAGGAGAAACTAATTTAATTTTTATTTACTTTATTGTGTTATGGAACGCTTTTGGGTAAGTCTAGAGGAGTTTAAGCAATGTAAAACACAACTTTAATTACTTACAAAATATTTAAGAGGTTAAGGTCTAATCAAACAAAATAAAACATCAAGTTTGTTTGTTGTGTTTATTTTAATCTTAATATTTGACACATATTAATTGTTGCTGATGACAATAATTATAATTAGGGAGCAGGATTATGATTTTTCAAGTATTTTCAAAATATTTCATATACATATTTTGACACTAGATTTTTAGTTTAATAAATTATAACAAAAATAAAAAATTTTTATCACATTTTTTAGAAGCTAAATATATTCAAAATAAAGTTTGCGAAATTTTTAATTTTTTTTATGCGAGCAGTCACTAAATACATATGTATCTACATATGTAGGTAGTTTGACGTGAGAGAAAATATAAACAATTTAAAAACATACATACATATGTATGTATTGTGTGTATATGTATGTAACTATATAGTATAGTCGTACAAAAGATGACATACATAGGTATTTATGTATAAGTTTGTGTACAACCAACAAGCAAAATTATATGCAATAAATAGCATGTATAAATGTATGTATCAATGTTCGTTTGAAGTAGAGAAAAAAATTATTTAAATACATATGTAGATGTAAACGTTAAAAACAGTTCTACTTAATTTTATATTAATTAATTGTAAAAAAAAAATCCCCCTCTATTTAATTATTGAAATTTATCCGTCAGACCACGAGCTCTTATGGCAAATTCTGTTAGGTGTTGTTGTAATAAACGCTTGTTCACCTTTTCCCTACAAAAATAAACGCAAGTGTTTTTTTATTGGTTTTTAAAAGGTAAAGAATTAAAATTACAAATGTAATGTGACTTACCTAATGATTTGTGTTACAAATTTTGATTTTTCAGAAGAGTCCACTAGCGGAGTGGGAAAGTTTGCAACGTGAATAATGTTTTTAAGCCAGACGGCCATTTCGGCAGGATATTTTTTGTTGATGGCCAGAAAAATATCGGCAAACTTTTCAACCTGTTGTCGTGGTGTAACACATGCTACGCAAACAATGGCTGTGCGCAGCACTTCTTCGCCAGCTGCCAACATAGCTTCGTACATTTGTGCGTAGTTACGCGATTGCAAAATGAAATGAGATAGAAACTGAACGCTTGTACGTATAGGACCGTTTTCGGGTAATGTCATGGCTTTCAAAGCATAAAATATCAAGCGATCATGTGCTATGGCTTTGTCGTCTAAAGATTGAGGTATTTTTTTAATGATTTGCATAAGACAAGCGTAAAACATTTCAATAGTTTCGGCAATATTTGAAAAGCCATTTTCTGGAGTGGACTGTGTAAATAGAAATTAAAAATCGATATATTTTATACGTATTTTAAAAGTTTCTTAGCGAAGTTCATAAATATTTTTTTTCTAACCTCAAATAGTTTAAAACTATGCAAAACAAATTCGACCAGCAGCTGCTGCATTAAGGATTTACATTCTGCATCTTTATAAAATATGACAATGGCCTGTAAAATAGTTTAAAAGTTTTTTAATTGTTTTGATTTCATTTATAAAGCACATTTGTCTTGGACTTACAGTTTTTGAAATTTCCAAAGTGGGTGCACAACATCGAGTTTGAAATATGGCAACTATAAAATAACATAAATCCTGCAGCATGGGTTTGAAGCTGGACTCTAGATTAACTATAGCATGTTTAAGTGCTGTACAAGCAGTCTGCAAAATAATAACACAGAAAGAAGAAGAATATCAGATTCGTTAAGTCGAAACACACATCGTCAGTTTATTATTGGACTGGCACAAAAGCCAAAAATTTTCAGGAAAACAAAAAAGAAGGTTAACAATAAGTTACTTTTACATGTTTATTTATTAAGCTTGAAGTCCTTTTTAATATATAAAAGCATTTTTTTCCTTTCCGAAGGAAATTAGTTATAAGATTATAAAGTTTAATATTTAAAATTTAGATTTTAAATGTTTTTTTTTTTTGTTATGGTCGGTGAATCAGAACAATAATAGGCTGACGATATATAAATAAATAAAATTCTAATTATTATGCCTTTTACCTCTAATACATCTAAATCTTCAATCCACAGTTCGGCTATTTGGCGAAATATAGGCATAGTTTTTTGCATAACTATTAAAACTGGCTGCTCATTTTGAGGATATTCAATGGTGTCATCCTCGTCGAGATCTGTGTTGAGCGAGGAAAACAAAGTAGATACCATGTTTAAACGAAATATTGTGCGTATACGCGCTTGTGGCGTTTTCTGCAAAATACAAAATTAATACACAAAAAGCAGGGCTTATTAAGAGAAACAAATAAAAATGTTCTTACAGCTTCACTTTGGCATATACTCGTTAGTTCCTCAAAACATGGACTGACGATCATATCCAAATAACTGGGTATTTTCTCCGGTCCCAACAGGCTCATCAGCTTACCAATACTAAACATTAAACGCACGCAGTCAGAATTCTTCATTTGTCCCGATGTTAAACTAACTTGACAGGCATTAAGAAGAGGTTCAGCATAAGGTTTCATTTGCAGCTGACAGTCACGTGACAGTTCTTTTAGACCTAATGTTGCTTGTGCTGACATACTTGAATTAAGACCTCGCACTAATAGATCAATGGCCGATGGTATATAGGCTGGATTATCCCTTAGCCATTGACAGAAGGAACCAATTGCTTCTAAAGCAGTGCCCAATAGCTTTTCGTTCATTTTCTCATAGGGTATTTCGTTAAGAATGCGCATCAACTTCGGTATTTGTTTTGTTTCTTCGCCATCGAAGTGTTCGGAAACTGATTGAAATGAAAAAATACAAGCCTCAAGTTTTGTCCATTGCGTTGGGTTCGTCTGTAGTTGAGCTATGGTTTCATCTAGTACGGCTGAGAGTATGTCGAGAATGTGATCGTGAAGAACATCATAACAGTACATCTATGGGAGTGACGTTTTTTATAATTTCAATTTTAAAATAAAGATTTGTGAAATATTTATTCAACTGCATTACAAAAAAAAAAAAACATTTTGTCATTAGCTTTTAAATAACAATTTCTTTAAAAACTGGGCCCACACATGGTGCAACTAATATTACTTTCCTCGTGCCAAAAACTCATACATTTTCTCTCTTCTCTTAAAAAAAATTAAAGAAAACCAACACGAAGGCCAACTACCTTTTGTGGTTATATCATGGGCCAAAATAAAAGCGTTTTGCATATAGAAATAAAATGTTTTTTATTCTGACTCGAGTTCGTTTTAAAATTTTTTTTATTATGAAGAAATTAATAATATTTGTAATAATTCAAAGAATATTCTTTGGTCGTTAGGACTCTTTGATCGTTAATTTAATGCTAGATGTAAATATCATCTATTAAGCTCACAGTTTGTCTATTGTCGCCTATATTCATATTTTCTACCACTAGTTTTTTTAATTTGGCAAGACCAATGCTTTTTAACACAGATTAATGAAAAGTTTTTGTCGCAAGTATTTATTTTAAAAAAGAACTGCCTGTACTCGGCCCATTATATTGAAAATACCCACAATATCAAATTTAAGCTTTTTCGCTTTAGAAATAGCTTTGTAGACAACCACATACATATTTATTTGTATTTTATAATGAAATTTAACGAAAGGTACAAATTATTTAAAATTTTTTATTACTTACAAATGTATCTGAAATATCCTGGCGATAGCAACGAAAACTCTCAAGATCATCTGAACTCCATTTGTCGATCGAATTTTCATCCGGCTGCTCAGATTTACGCACTAAAATACGTGTCAAATGAGCATACAATGGCTTAATGTATTCCCAACATTTCAGACGTTCTTCTTCATTAATCATGGCAAATACTTCATCCTGAAGCAGATACCAAAAACCTAAAGCCATGCTACTGCACGACTCTTCAACCGGATAGATGCCTGGTTTGTCTGTGCACTGAAGAATCTCATGAACCAAACGGCTGTACAATGATGAAAGTTCAGTATCAGTAGTCGTTATGCCGCTTAACAACAACTGAGAGTGACGTTCCACCGCCGACACAAACAGCGTATATATATAAGATACAATATCTTCATTGTTGTTATCCGGTTTCCATTCCATTTTTGTAATATCACATAACGAATCTAGAAACATTTTAATAAGAACAAATGCCGTTTTTGGATATAGATGACAGTCGGGTTGTATAATAATGTTGACCAAAGTTTTAAGACACGTTTCAGCTAAATCGTTTTCATCAGCAGACATGCAACCATCTCCATCTGGGTCTTGTGTGCAGGGCCAATAGCATTTATTTACGACTTTCAATAGAATACTTGTTATATTTACACAGTTTTCAATAGAAAATCCAATATTTCTATAAAAGGTGTTTGGAAATTTTATATTTTTTTTTGAAAATTAATTTAAATAAAAATATTTATTAACAAAAAATAAAAGCGTACTTAACCCAAGTTCCCACGCATTTAACTGCTCTGGTCATATTATTAAATGCTTCAATATCCCACTGTCTCTCCAATTGCATCTGTAGGTATGTTTCTGTAGTTTCGATAACAAGCGGCGCTCGTTTGGCTACTTCAGACCGAAGAGTAGTTCTTTTTACCGATGAATAAATTGCCTGCATCTGAAAAATTGAAATAGGATAAAACCCCAGTACTATTTAGACTATGTATGTGTTTCACTTCACAATAACCTACTTCTTCTGGAATAGCCTGTAGTATTTCTAGCATTATCCAAAGCTGAGTTTCATTGGTTACATTCGGTATTTGTTGGTTTTGAAACGTGTTAATAACATCCTCAATGGCTGTAGGCCATTCACCTAGCATGTGAACAATATAAGCACTCAACTAAAAATAAAACACACTAAAATAAAAATTCAAAGCCAATAAAAAATGCGTAACTTACCGCTATACATAGGCGATTCAAAACCAATTTCGGACCACCGGCAAATTGTATTATTTTCTCCAAGATTTTTTGTTTCAGTTCATCTCGATTTTCGGGTGGCACTTCATGCCAAAATTTCATAAGTTTAGAGTGCAATGTTACCGCACCGAAAAACTGCACTTCTTGACTCTAAAATTATATATCAATTCAAAAATGTATCACAGTCATACAAACATACATACATACATATGTATGTAAAATACAATTAATGTGCATTAAAATAAATCGATTTAACGGGTGTAAATAATATTACCCATGCATTTATTTACCTTTCCCAATTGCATAAGTTGCCAGGAAAATTGCCACGCCTGTGTGCTTGCTTGAGCCTTGGTAAGCCATTCATGTAACTGGGCTTGTTCCTGAGATGTTGACCGATAGAAAACAACAACAGCCTCCTCAAGACGGGCAATATCAATTGGTTCCATTTTAACTAAATTTATTGGATTAATTCTTCAATAACACTCTACCTTAATTAACAATTATATCTTTAGTTTGTTAAAAATTTAATATTCTTCTTATACATGTGTAGATACCTATATTATAATTTTTCTAAATTTTTTGATTTTTCTTATTTATTTTTTTTTTTTGCAAAAAAAGAAACAATCTTTCATTTGCAACTACAGTGATGGCAATTCAGTAGTTCTTGTCAAATTTTTGCAGCGGAAAAGTTTTGGAAACATCCTAGCGATTTTAGCTAAGCTTGTTGTTTATATATACGAAGCTCGCCTTTATACATGCTGTGTATACGTATTATTAACGAATATATGTATATAAAACACTTGGAACTGCATTCACCTTATAAATAAATCCACCAAGGTAGATTTTAAAAAGTATTACGAGTCACTACAAAAAAAAAACAACTAGGCAAAGCCATTTTTGTCGCAAACATATTTTAACAATTTTAAAACCCCAGGCTGCAGCTTGTGGGTAAAGTTATTGTTGTAAGCTGTTGTTAAATCACAATATATTTTAATGGATTGATGGATAGCGCGCGCATGTTCAGTACATATCACGTCAGTATAAAATATTAACATATATAATTATAGATTTAACGATTATATAAAGTATTATTAACTATACATCTCTGCATCAGCATCTCTGCTGTTATAGAAGTAAAATATACCCATCTCTTTCTGACAGTCTAAACGACGGTGAAAATAGTGTTGACAATTCGTTCGTGGTAGTAGTTGGTAAATTTTGTTATAAAAAAATAATTATGAACCAAACTTTTAAAAGAGGCACAGCATGTTAAGGTTTTTATGTGTATAAAAAATAAATATTTATTTAAAAATTACAAAAATTAACAAAATGTTTAAAAATATGTGTGGCTGTGCTGCAGATATTAATATTTTTGAAAATGATAGATTTTCAAGTAAAATCGCTTTATTATCATTATTGATTACTAGGAGTATATCTGTTTCCTTTTAGCGTACATGCTGTCGACTACAAAAAACTCAAAAAGACGCGTTCAATTATAAAAACTTGTGTGAAAATTATTTTTACTTGTGCCGATAAGTTTCCATGTAATTTTGAAAAAGTCAATCATTCAAGAGTATTTAAAAATTACATTTACTCAAATAAGGAAAAATAGCTATGTAAGTTTTGTTTGTAAAACGTGGCGTGATTAGAATTTATCATTTAGTTTATTTGGTTTTAGGGCCCGGGATCTTTCGCCTTCTGGTGAGACGGCAGATAAAAATAAAGATGTTAAAGACAGTAAAGAAGGTATAAAAACCAATAACAATAAGGTGAGTTCTTCATCTAACTCCAATAGGGGAAGAGAAAGAGATCGCAGAAGACGAGGAAGTGCTTCTTCAAGCAGTGAATCGAGTGACAGGTAAAATTAATATGAAACTATACTTCTTTGAAAGGATGGTAAACAAAGTACATAGTCTAACTTTTAAATCCTGATTGGAAATTAAAGTGAAGTAAAATTTTTTTGACCGGAATACGTTTTTGGTGCGGATATTATTTTATTCACCATTAGGAATAAAAAAAGCTTTATTCAATATGCCAACATAATTTACTTGTATATGTAACAAACTAAAAAATGTCTACCAGTCTTGTTAAATCAAGTTTATTTTATTTTCTTAGTCGCGATTTGCAAAGTAAATATTAGCTAGATATTCTTTGCATATCCCAAATATATTTGTAAAACTCTGTAATTAGTAGATATTAGTATTGAAATGTATTTATTGTATAAATACCATTGGCGAAATGTGGCTTTAAATGTTGCAATTAATAAACAAATAAAACAAATATTGCAGGATTTGTTCCTGACTTGCGCCATAAACTTTTTAAAGCCCCTCCTACATAAATAACCTTTTCTAAAATAAGGAAATAATTTGTATACATATGTAGATACATATATGTTTCTCCCTAATATTTAAATTATTTTACGTTTTTGAAACAATTTTCTCATATAGCTCTTCGGATAGCAGCTCGTCACGCAGCAGTTCTGGATCCCGTTCAAGTTCTTCTAGTTCAAGCAGTTCAACATCTTCATCATCGTCATCTTCAACCCGTAAGAGTGGCTCCCATTCTCGTTCCCGTAGTCCGCCGCCTAAACGTCGCGAACGCTCACGCAGTCTTGCTCTAAAGCGACGTGAGCGTTCACGTAGTCCGGCTCTTAAGCCAAGAGAGCGTAGTCGCACACGATCACGCAGTCCACCACCAAAAACTCGGGATCGAACACGTTCTAGGTCACGCTCACCACCTCCAAAACGTAGAGAAAGATCCCGGAGTCCAGTAACAAAAACTCGTGAACGTACACGTACTCGTTCCCGCAGTCCTGTAGGAAAGGCCAGGGAACGTTCATTAACACCAAAACCAACACGTATACACATTGGCCGTTTAACACGCAATGTTACTAAGGATCATGTCATTGAAATATTCAGTTGCTTCGGAGAGGTAAAAAATGTAGAATTTCCCACAGATCGTTTTCATCCAAATTTTGGAAGGGGCATTGCTTATGTTGAATTTGGAACGAATGAGGAGTGCGAAAATGCCATAAAACAGATGGATGGTGGTCAAATAGATGGACAGGAGGTTAACGTTTCACCCGTTCTTAATCCCAAAATACGATTGCCGCAGCGTCGCCCATCGCCTGTAAACCGCAGACCAAATGAACGTTGGCGTTCTCCACCACGATTCAATCGCTTCAATCGTAATAATCGAAATCGCTCTCCACCACGTGGAGGCCGTCGTTCACCACGTAGACGTTCGCGCTCGCCCATTCGTAGGCGTAAACGCAGCAACAGTTCGGATAGTTCTCGTTAAATGAAAATGAACAAACATGTTTAAAAAAAAAAATTGACAATGTTGTTTTAATTCTTAAACATACTCTTATCCAAACAAACAGAATTTTAAACATGTATAAAGCATTAAAAAATGTTAATTAAAATTTGTATTTGTAATAAAGCGAATAATAAAAACATTTTCCTAATGAACTAAAATAATATCTTAATGTACAAAGGTGCATTCATCATCTGGTAAAGGGCAGCCTTGAGGATGGTGTTGTTTAAAAAAACAAACTCTCTTCTTTACAGTTCGTGATTTATTTGTATTGTCAAATTGCAGTTGTGGTTTACGAATTAAAACAAAGTCTGGTTGCTCGAATCGAAAAATTTCATGTTTGTTCCGCAATAATGTTTTCAAACCACCACATTCAGATTTAATTTGTTTCAAATTTTCTTTATTTAGGGTCTTGGCTATTTGTGCCATGGTAAGTCGACCTCCCGTTTGCCATTTGGATTTAATATCTGTGTTTGCAAAATCTTCATTTAGATTTTCGGACAGCAATAGTTTGAAAATGTCTATAACCAGTTTATCGATGACAGATTTTTGAATTTGTGTGCAATTTCTGACTGCTTCTGCCTTTTTTCTTAATTTTATATATTCTAATGAGGAATTTGGATGTTGCAACTGTTCATTTCTAACAAACTCTTTAATGTGTTCGATTTTAGTCAAATGATGATTTTCAGTATAATTGCGGGAAAGGCCTATTAAAGCAATACGTTTTGTGCTTGGTATTTTTAAGCGATCTTTTTCAGTTTTAAATCCACACACATTTGATATTTGCTCCGCATATTCACAAAAGTCCTTATAACCAGAAACCGATGAATTTCGACGTTGAAACTTATTACCGGAAAATTCGAATGCGCAGCAAGGCAAAAGAAAATAATTAATATTATTATGACAAGTGGCTGCTAGAACTGGTAACCATGGTGACAACTCATCGGAATGATTGCCAATAAGCCAATCTACTTCTGCAGGAAGATGAAATGTTAATGGTTCGACAGGTTGTTCGTATAAGCATGAGCTAACTTGAACAGGATAAAGGTGCCAAAGTTTACGACTGCGTATATCGTATCCATATCCCTCATAACCTTCCGAAATTAGTATATATACTAAGAGACCATTTCCACAACCCAAATCGGCAAAAGCCGTAGGTGGCTGATTTACCATATTACTTTCCCATAGGGTTATTAAATATGCGGCTATAGCTAAATCTTCGTAAATAAACTTTAGGGGATCCGTTGATTCTTTAGCATCATTCCATAACTGAAAAATATAAAAAATATACATAGATCAGAGGTTAACAACATGAACCTACATTTATTTATTGCAGTATATTTATATGTATGCGATATTAATCTTTTATCATCGATATGTAATTTAAGGTTAAAAAGAATAAAATAAATATACCTAAATAGGTTAAAATTTTACTCTTACAGACCATAATAATTTGATATATCGTTGGTCTCAGATATAGAAAGGCCCTAACTTGCATTTTTTTGAAATTGTTTTTTTTTGTGATATCAATATATTTCACACAAAGAATTAGTGCAATATTTTCAAAAACAACGGTTTTACAAGCAATTGTATAAAACAATTAACGTGTTGATAGGTACATACATATACATATACAGTTTCTGTTATGTTTTTACCTCCTATGTGAGTTAGGGCCTTTCTACCTGATACCAACAATGTGTACATAATATTAATAACTTTATAATAGTGTCATCATTCTTACCTTCATAGCACGTTCACTATATTTCTGTTTAAACTTGTTATAAAGCTGATTATATTTTTCGATATCTATTAAACGCAAAGAAGAGCTATAGTTAACTTCCTCACAATGCTCTTGATTTTGACACCATTTTAAAAGTTTTGGTTTTAGCACAAACTCGGACCATCTCAATTTAGTATCGATATCATTGCGTGATAGTTCATTTAGCATACTAATAACTAATTCGCCATTAAGTACAATTTCAAAATCTACATATTCCTTATTTTTAAATGTCATTTTGAAAGCAGTATGTAAAAGATCTATAAAAACAAAATATACATTGTATGTGCATATGTACATACATAGTACAATATGTATACATATTGTTCTATGTATGTATATAAGCGCTTAAAAACTTGGTGCGTTGAAACATTAGAAAATAACATAATAAAATTTCTGAAAAACACGTTTTTGACTACAAAAGTAATTGGTTCAATTATGACAGTAATTGCAATTAATTTCAAATTTTGATTATTCCAAATAATTGAAAATTGTTCTACTTTATGTTTTTCTGTGTATAGATGTACATATTTTATTTATTGATTCATAAAAGTATGTATGTATGTAGGTAGGTACATATCAGAGAACTGATTGAAACTATTCACATTTGTTGT
>NDXZ01136340.1:0-13550 GCA_003055125.1 Paykullia maculata | reverse complement strand
AAATCAGTGTCTTACAAACATTCAATGTGTTTAGTATTGTTATTTAGTTAATAATATTAACATTTGGTCCTTCGAGCCGGATAGTCCTTCGAACATTAATTAAACATTAATTAGTTTTGTTTTATTTACGTTTTACTTTTTATACGATGTTTTTAAATCAATAACCATTTTTTCTTAGCATAACGTAAGAAAAAACTTATAGGAATTATAAAAATGTATAATTTTTTATTAAAGACAAGACTCTATAAACTTTACATATAATTATAAACAAGTAAGAGCGCTATACTATACTAGGCTGTGCCAAATCTTATATACCCCCTCACCACGTATGTAATAGGAAGTGTATGTATGTATGTATTTACATGTCCAAAAGGCGGTTGCAGTCTTAAAAAAACTTAATTTTTTTATGATATAAATTTTGGTCCGTATAGGTTTTTCGCCTATATCTTTGCAGATTATGGACCAATTAGTATAATTTTCTAAAACATGTCTTAAGTTTATCAAAAAAACTACAAAATATTAATAGTTTTTGTGCAAAAAAAAGTAGGTATCGCCAGTTTTTTATACCGATTTTCTCGAAAACAATTCTAAAAGTTTAATACCACATACAACCCTGGGTGACCTATTGGAGCTACGAAAACTGGATTTTAACCAATACACGAACAAAATGACAGCCTGACATGGCTAAAACGACTTCCCTATCCTCAAGGATACAGAAAAATATACTTTATGGGGTTGCAAATGAATATTGTAGGAATTATAAACGGAATGACAAACCCTTGCTACATTTGAGAAGGGTATAAAAATACGGTGTTCAACCTTTAAAATGTGTTATTGACTCGTTACATAAAAATTAAGATTTGAAAAAAAGTTAAAATGGAAATTAAATGCGAAGAAAGTAAGTAGTTTTAAATTATTGATACAATTTTTTTAATTCGTTTGTAGTTGTAATAAGTTGTAAGTGTTATTATTACATAATGTTTTTTTTTTTACTTAACCTAAATGTTTTGCGGACAAAAAGTTATATATGAGCGCGAAGTTGTAAAATGTAAAAAAGTAGGAATGTTTAAAGTTTTGTAAAAGAGTTCGATCTCGCCTGCACTCTGGAGCAAACTCACAAAATTGTCTTTCTATTGCAGCATAATTTTCAATAGGTTGCTCCAAATTGCTTTCATTTTGGCAACCAAACGCCCCAGAAGATATTGTTTTATTGCAATGGGAGCTTGAAAAAATAAACGAATAATTTTTAAATTAATTACCAAAAAGCAAATACGAATGGTTAACATGCAAAAGTTTTTTCTGATAAACTTTGTAAGCGTTTAATTGACATTATAGAAAATGTTGAAAAAAAGCTAAATGAATTAAAACTAGTAAGAGTGTATATGAATTCGCCTGGTTAAAAACCCTGCTGTGCACCATCCAAAATATACCTTAAAAGAGCATTCACACACGAGTACAAGATTTAGTTGTTGTGTTTATTTATTTAAATTGTTTAAATGGCTACACTACGAATTGCAAAACATTTATTTAAAGCAAATGGAATTCATCATTGTCAATTATTTAACATTTTAACATATATATTCATATATACAAACCTACAAAAAAAATATTAATTGTCAAAAAAAAAAACAAATAATCCACCTTGCCATTAATTATATACAATAGTTTGTTGCTATGATAAATAAAAAAATAACAATTTTTATATAAAGTTTGACATTTAAAGATGACGGCGAACACGCCATTGCGTTTACCCGGTTAGGTTTGCCTTGTTGTATTTATAGTATTTTTTGGCGTTTGCCAAACACTAACAAAAACAAAATGCCTGAGGTTTTTGCAATTTTGTATTTTTAGCGTTCTGCTGTCACCTTGTAAATATATACACATTAAAAAAAGTTAACAGAGTTAAGCGAGAAACCGATTAATTTATTAACGTTTTCGAAATTGTTTTAGAAACATATTAAAAAATTCGGAAGAAAATTTATTTTAACGTTTATAATAATATTGTTTAGTCATAGTTTAAAGCAGAGCAGGTAGTTATAAAGGAACAACAACAAAAATGGTGTTAAAAGAAACGATAAAAACAATGCTATTGATGTTGTTTGGTATGCTGCTGGCCGAATGTGGTGTCAGCACAAATGAATATATGAAAAGGGAACACTCATTAGTGCGGCCTTTCCAGGGTGAGTAAGCACATCCTTTTTTAATAGATGTTGATGCTTTTATCGTAGGTAACTGATGTGGCTACATTTTTTTAAAGGTGTTGGTGTAAATTTGCCCAATTGGGACTTTCTCGGTCACACAGTAGTGACCAGTAACTATATAAGACTGACACCGGATTTACAATCGAAAAGTGGTGCACTATGGAATTATTCGGTGAGTTTTCAAATAAACAAACCTTATTTTTTAAGTCTAAATAATTAAAGAAAATTTTCATTTGTAGCCGTGTTTAACTAAAAACTGGGAAATACACGTCACTTTTAAAGTGCATGGTAAGGGAAGTGAACTATTTGGTGATGGCTTTGCTATTTGGTATACCAAAGAACGAATGCAGCCGGGACCAGTTTTTGGTAGTAAAGATCATTTTTCAGGTTTGGCAGTAGTTTTGGACACATACAGTAATCATAATGGTCCCCATAATGTAATAAGTTTATTGTTATTTATATGTTGTAGTCAATAGAATTAATAATGATTACTTTCAGCATCAACATCCATATCTCAGTGCGATGGTAAACAATGGTACTTGGAGTTACGATCATGACCGTGATGGCACTCATACCCAATTATCAGGCTGTGAGGTACGTTTCCGTAATATTAATTTTGATACACATGTGGCCATACGTTATGAAAACGATATTCTATCCGTTTCAACGGATCTCGAAAATCGCGGCGAATGGAAGAATTGTTTTGTTGTTAACAATGTAGAATTACCCACCGGCTATTTCTTTGGTTTATCTGCGACTACAGGTGACCTTTCCGATAATCATGATATTTCGGGATTTAAATTCTATGATTTAGATACAAATGTTACGGTAAGTGCAACAAAAATTTAGTGTTTTTTAATTTATTTTTTACTAACTTATTTTCTTTAAAGCCTGAGCAAATAATGGCCCGTGCAAATATCATACCAAATGCCAAAAACTTCGACGCACCACGTGAACACAAAGATGATCCCAAACCGGGCATGTCGAATACTAAAATTTTTTTTATTTTATTATTTGGCATGTTAGCAGCGGTGGCTATTGCTATTTTCGCAATTTCCTATTTCAAAGAAAAAAATTCGCGCAAACGTTTCTACTAGTTTAGAAATTTAGTCTTCACAGCCCACAAAGTTTCTTTGAGAAAAAAAGACATGAACTTTTAATTAAATCAAAGAAAAAACTTAAAAATTTTTGTTTAATATAAATTAATTGTGTTAAAAAGACCTCTATCTTTAAGTTATGATTTATTTATTCAATTGGTTTAATATAATTTTTATTTATTTTGTAAATTAAAATAAAAACAAAAAAAATGAAAAAATTGTAATTTTCTAATGATATTGCAAGTCCACAAATTTTAATGTAGCAAAATTTTAAAATAAAAGTGTTAATGTGTTTGTAATGGACACAATTTTGATTGATTGTAAAAAAGTAGTTTGAGAATACCCTCGTTACTGGCTCGTAACTAAATTTTTTTAATTGTATCTTTACAAGATAATGGCTTAGGTTTAATTACTAAGTTTAAAAAAAATTGTAATAAATACGCGCATACATTTTTGCTTAAGTTTTAAAAAAATTTATAAAACTTTTAAGTGCTTACGGACGATACAAAAGGTTTTAAAATGTTGGACGAATACCGCTTCTGCCCTATAATTTAATTTTTTCTAGTAATTTTTGTGTGACATGTACCCAAACAATTTACCTGTCCCCCTGTTCGAACACGATAATCTTCAAATTGTTTCAATAGGTTTTAATCAAATTTGGTAGGTGTGTGTGTATGACTTGTTCCAACTTAAAAGATATAATGGGGTATGTTCTGTATTTCGTGTGGAATTAAAATGTGCGGAATTGGCATAGCATTGTTGTTTTTTATAGAAAAATATATCTTATTTATTATCTTAAATTTCTCATTGAAAAATACACAAAATCCCAAATGTATTTCTGGGCCAACAAGTACTACATATGTAGATATCATGTATAAAATTTTTACTTTACTATCGATTTTATTATTGTATGTATGTACGTATTATTAGCCACGTAGACTTCTTATGAATTGAAATATTCTACATACCTATGAAAAATATTTTGCATAGCAATTCAGTACTAGAATCTTAAAATTCTATCTAGCTTATTTTTTGTTAATAAAAAAATAGAATATAATTCAATTGATATATACGTGTACTGTATATGTATGTACATACGAACTTAAGTATTAACGTAAAGCTCAAACTTAAATATACTTTGCTATATTTTGGAACATTTAAATAAACTTTTTATTAGATAAACAATATTTATGAGTACCCATACACATATACATATGTTTGTATAGGTATAATTGGCACATTTTTAGTCATTTTATTATATGTATACTATTAGTATATAACCTATAGTACACACAAAGAAAGTTATTTTTTTAATAAAACAGTTGTGAACGAGTTAATATTTACATAGTACACTAAACCTTTATTTGCCTTATTAATTGTTCAAACCAAATCATATTTTTACAAATGTTCATATGTACTTATAATGCTTTTCAATTAAAAGAATTACATTTAATTACATATTTTTAAAAATATGTGTAGATCTGTCATATTTACCTGTTAAATCATTTAAAATTTTGCTTTTTGCCACTTAAAATTATTTTGATATACTTATAAACATCTCTAGATATATAGATCAAGAGTTCGCCAGTCATTATTAAAAAAAATATTTTGCACTAAACAAGACTTTTACAGAATCGACAACTGTGTTGTAAAGCGAGTCATTTTTGCTAAGCAAAATGAATTATTATACTTAAAATAAAAATATACTTTAGGTGCAAAAAATAACATAATAATATATACCACATATATTATTTTTGGTTATCTTTTCAATTTTGGTGCTTTTTGTGAAAATGTTGACTACAAATATTTTTGTTGTGGCAACACCGCCATTGCTTACATTTTTTTTGCGAACAAAAACGTTAATTTAGTAAGTTTAGTTTTGGTAAAAATATTGAAGAATGGCTACAGATGAAAGAAATTTTCGTTCTTCATATTATGAAAAAGTTGGTTGCCACAGTGTGGAAGAGAAGAAATCTTTGAATAAATTGCTGCAGGATAATATCCGCAATCATGTTAAATTGAAACAATTTTGCTTGAGTTATACCGTGCCCACCACGCACCGAAGTCTTCTGTGGAATATAATTTTGGGTGTAATGCCACTGCACAAAAACTCTACCGAGTACATAATGGAACAACAGAAAGCCGTATATGATGATCTTCTCAGAGCTGTAATGGTAATGCAGTATGTGAATCCGGATACTCCCAAGTGTAAAGTTTTACTAAGTATGTGGCAATTGGAACAAAATCGCTTGTTGCACCTCCACAACAACAGTGATAAAGTGGAAAACGACCAAAATTTTGAAGAAATTGTAAAAGTACTCTTGCAATTATTCGACGATGATGTTGAGATATATTGCCTTGCTAAAGAGTTTTATGCCTGTACCCGTGAAATACAACAGGAGTGTGGAAAGTTAAAAGAATTGACTCAAAATTTACTTAAGAAAGAAGATAGTCTGTTATGCAGGTATTGAAAAAATGTTTGAAAAAAAATTTTAAAACAAATCTTATTTTTAGCCATTTAGAAAACTTGGCTGTTTTTAGTTCGGATGATCTTCTGGATAAGTGGTATGTCACCTGCTTTGCTGGTGTTATTAACGAATCGAGCTTGGTTCGTGTTTGGGACAAAATATGTGGTGGTTCCAAAAAAATTGTGGTTTTCATATTTCTAGAATTGGCTAAAGCTTTAAGTGAAAATGCATTAAAGTGTAAGACAAGGCAAGAGTTTAAAACTCTTGTTGAACAAGTAAGTTTCTGTATTTACATACATATGTATTTTAATATAAATTCATACCTATTTGCATGAATTTTGCTTTACAGATTAAAGACCCCGACGCACTGATAGTTAACAAAGCCATAAAAACCTGGCAGAATAGCAACCAGCACAGCGAAAAAATTACAGTGCACTAGTTGCACATAATGTGTGTCAAAATTAAGTTTATTTATAATCAATTACTTAAATATATTTAAAAACAACATCATTTCTATCTTGAACTGTTTGCAATTCAAGTGTTACGGGGCACTGTAGCCAATACGATAACAGCTCCTCAGTATAACCAATAAGAAAGTACATTTTACGGGCACCAATGGCCTGCCTAATAATAGCAGCAATACGAATCATATTGTGTTGACGTTTAATAATGATTTCGGAACAGACCAAAGAGTGCCAAGTGCCGGTAACGAATTTACGTATAAAAATATCTTCGATGGCGGTTTGAGAAGGTCGTAAACCATCCAGCATGGTGGCTACAAAATATTAAATATAAGAAAATGTGTATTACATAAATACATACATATGTAATGTATAGACTTTGTTACAGAACGTACAAGTATTCCAGGAATTCCATGATTTACGATGAGCTATATAATGGGGAGGATTGGCCATTTCATAAGTTAAAGGTTTGTTGCGTTTTGTAGTTATCTTATAGCGACCCGATTGCACTTTGAAACAATTTGCTGTGGTGTGTATGGCAACTGCAGCATATTGGATATTGGACAAGGGCTGTGCCAGTAGTAATGTTTTTAACTTAAAATAGGTTACAGTTTTATTATTAATACATATAAAAAAAATTTTAGTTGAACATTTCTCTTACTTTTTGTAAAACCGTCATTTTTACGCAGTGTTTTGTATGTCTTGCCGAAAAAGAAATTCTAACAACAGCTGTTAATGACATAACTTTAGTGTGGGGTATGTTGAATCCCATACTGTTCAAATATCATTTTGCCAAATGTCATATAGTAATAAGAAGAAGAATATTACAAGGAAAATTGTGTTTTTTTCTTATATTGTTTGTTAAGTTAATTTTTTACATTCATTTTTTATTCAAGTTTATAAAGAATTTTATATACAAATGTTAAATATTCATACAGTTATCATTAATTAACATGAAAGAAGTTTAGTTTTCTTGATAAAACTAAAAATTATAAAAAGTTATTGTTGCTATTATGCAAAAGTGTTTTTAGGCTGGTTATTGTTTGCAACATCATGTAATTATTGACCTGTAACAATTTTAGAGTTACTTCGTTGTACGTACAAAAAAAAAACGTTGAATACCTACCAACAATTATGAAATAGGCTGTTATATTTGTATCAACAGAAATGAATTAAAATAAAATTATGTACAAAAGTATCAATAAATATTTTGTATCTTCTAAACGAGATTTTGTTTTTCATAAATAGCAAACGTTTTGTCTACTTTTGTTCATACTTACCTTTGCATAGTTAAAATCGATAATATTTCAATCAGCTTTAAAATGTTGTCCTGTCAGAAGAACTTAAATGCTCGAGCTGTTTGCAGAAAAACTATTTTTTTTTTTCTTCAAAACATTTTATAATGTTTTTGATACCAAAATATTTTTTTAAATATGTAGGTGTGTCTTGAGAAAATAACTTAAATTTTACATTATAACGAATATTTTGTAGTATTTACAAACTACCAGTTGAATTTATGATACGTATGTATGTGTATATACATAAATAAATATAGGCTGCTAGTGGGCCCAGGAAAACATTGTACTGCCATTAATATCCCTATTAAGTTAATAAAGCAATAAAAAATATGGAAAATGTTATAGATTTGTTAGAGATAAACCTTTACTATATAATTTTTATTATCAAATGAAAAATTTGAAATATTAACGTTGTTCGTCTACTGCACTTATGTATTTTAATTTTATCCAAATTCACTACTGTAAACAGCAAATTCATGTCTGTGATTTCGTTGTAGTTATGTTGTAAGACAAAAATATTTTCAAATAAAATTTTAAAAAAGTAGATTCAACGGTACAACACAAGTTGTATATTTATCAAGAAATTTTTACAGGTGATGTGAATATTAATATTTTCTGGAGACAAAAAAAGTTTATAAGCACTTTCTAAAATATAATTTTAGTTTATACAGGTTGAAAATGCCTTTGACGGGTCCAAATGTATTTCAAAGCAAGTTTCGATAAAACTTTCTTTACTCAATAATTTTTTTAAAGCTTTCTGTAACATTTTTTATTGGAGTAATTTTTCATTCTTACCATTTTTAACTAGGATTAAAATAAGACCGCAAGAGTCAAAATATCTCTTCAAACAAACAAACAAATAATTTCTTTTGTAACTGCAAAAAAAAACTTTTTTTCTTTTTAAATTTTGCTTAATTAAAACACTTCGTCACGTTGTCTTTTATAGAAATAAATATTTAAGATTATTACCATTTAAAAAAAAATGGAACAAGAAATTGGTACTTGGGATTCAGTTCTATTGGAAAATCTTTCAGAAGATAGTTTCATTAATAACATACATCAACGCTATAAACGTGATCACATATATGTAAGTAATAACTTGTCTATTAGTCGTTATGTACATAAGTATAAAATAAATTTATTTAATTATAGACCTACATTGGCACCTCTGTGGTTGCAGTAAATCCATATCATCACATATCAGAACATTCGTTGGACTTAATACGAAATTATGGCAGCAAGGGTATTTTTCAATTGCCGCCACACATGTAAGTTTAATAAATATTGTACTTATGTAATTATTAACTTAATAACCAGAAACGCCACAAAAAAGGAAATAAGAAACAAAAGCCACTTTTTATTTCTTAAATTCAGTTGATAAAGTCTCTTTCTTATTATTTGCTTAACAAAGTCTAAAAAATGTACACACTGTTAGTGGCGGCAAATAAGTATTTGCTTCAAATGATTTACGTGTTTTAAAAACGCCTTCAAGTATGCAAGTCTATGGAGTGCAAAAACAAAACACAAAATAACGGATTCATATACGGAACAACCAAATTGGCTTTGGTTGTTACTTTTTTAAAAATTTCGTAGGTGTATATCGGTCGGAATGAAGTGTGCATTTGTAGCAAAAAGCGTATAAAAATATTCTTTTTCGCTCCTATATGTAAATGTTATATTTTAGTTATCTATAGATTTAAATAATCATTAATATCAATTCGATAAACGCAATATAATTTTTTATACAGCTATGGTCTCTCGAACCTGGCCTTTCAATCTCTTAAGGATCAAAGTGAAGATCAGTGTATATTATTAACAGGTTTGTATATATTAAGCATTAAAAACACAAAGAGAATTTCATGTTTCTTTAACTGCTCTATTTTTATTTAAGGTGAAAGTGGCTCTGGTAAAACGGAATCATTTAAAATGATGGTCAATTTCTTAACACACATACAAGAGAGACATAAAGACACAACTAGTTCACAACGAAAACAGTCGACGTCTAGTTTAATAATCGGTGCTGCAGCTGCCGTAACCGCCAATGTTGCTAGCGGCTGCTCAATGCCGAGCATTCACAAACATCGACGTACATCCAGCTCTTGTTCTGTGGGTCCTACAACGAATTATATGCTTTGTAAAAATACAGCAACTACGGCAAGTACTACAACTTGTTTGTCAATGCAAAGACGTCAGTCTCCTTCGCCCGGGCCGACGGCGAGGAGATGTGACATTGCTTTACAACATCGTTCTCGCGCCGATAGTTCAGAATATCAAGGAAAATATTCAAATATTCGAGAGAAAATGGTTGATTTCGATTTTTCACATCATAAAAGCAGCGAAAACTTAACAACTATGGATAGTTCGTATACGACAGCAGCATTAGTTAACTCTGGTCAAATGCAGCAAAGTTCAGTGTCGGTGGCTACTCAATCACCGCATCCAACTAAATCATGCTTTAAACATAACCAATCAACACAAGCTCCCTGCAACACTGCCACTCCCTTAAAATCAACATTATCGACGGCATCATCATCATTATACGCCAGAAGTGCTTCGCCAAAATATTTAACCAGCACTAGTGGCGGTTGTCGACAATGCGGCCACAGCAAATGTACAAGAGCTCAAAGTTTCGAAAAAGATGAGCCAGATTTTGCACTTTCAAAAGCCTTTGGTAGTCGCAGTTTATCTTCCTATCCCTCTGTGCAGCTGCAACGCGGCAGTTGTTCCAATCTTGTGCGTCAAACGTCGAATGAAAGTTATACTCGCGATGATCGTTCGTCTTTGATGGGCTCAATGCAACGAATTTCTCTTTATGATGCCCATAAGTTGTCTCAAACAGCTGCACAAAAATTACCATCTGCATCATCTTCTCTAAGAAGATACAAGAGTCCAATGAAACGGTTAAGGGAATGTGTTTCATATGCTGATGTTTTTTTAGAAGCCATGGGCAATGCAGCAACTTGTAAAAATAATAACTCAAGTCGTTATGTAAGTTTTAAATGAATTATTTTTTAAGTTTTGGAATATAATATTTTTATATTTCAGGGAAAATTATTTGATATAGAAATTAATTTCAAGGGAGACCCAATTGGTGTACATATAACACACTGTAAGTTGCCACAATTTTTTTTCTGTTATAATTGTTATTTTAGTTCTGATTTTTATCTTGATAATTTGCCAGATAACAATCAGAAGACCTTTAACGTTTTTCATGTTAAAATTTTTCATAATTGAAATTGAAAAATGTTTAAAGAAATGAAAAAAATTCTTGAAAAGAAATTTAACTCTTACTTTTTCATGTCTGTTTCAATTAGATATGTTGGAAAAGGTTTGTTTAAAAAACTAAGAATAAAAGTCTTCTGCACATAAACTAACCAAAAGTTTAATTTTAAATATTCGAAATGTTTTATTTACAGATTCGTGTAACGAACACAGCAATAGGAGAAAGAAATTTTCATATATTTTATCAATTGTTATTGGGTGCTGACTTGCAGTTATTAAGTAAGTAATTTAAATAATTTATATTTATCATAACAATTTAGTATTCATTTATTTAAAATACATATGTATGTTATAGAGTCCTTAAAACTGTATCGTAATGTGGAAAAATATGAAATATTAAAGAATACAACTGCCATTGAAGAAGATCGCACTAATTTTCATTATACAAAGGTTCGAGCTGTAGCTTTTAATTTCAAAGAGTTATTTTCTAAAAAAAAATATATATTTTTGTTTTCATTTTTGCAGAAATCCTTAGGCGTTCTTGGTTTATCATGTGATGAAATAAATGCAATTTTTCGTGTTTTAGCTGTTGTTCTTAAATTAGGTAATTTTATTTTTGTACCCGTTACAAATATAGATGGCACCGAAGGTTGTCAAATATCAAATATTTATGGTAAGTTCTTAGTACGCTGTTGGTTCCAATATACACAAATAATTGTTCATTTAAATTATGTTTGATTTATGTTTTGTTTTGCAGAAGTACAAGAAACTGCTCACTTACTTAATTTGGAAGCTCAAATTTTAATTAATTGCCTTACAAGCGCTAGTTGCTCAAATAGTACGCAGGAAGATGTGGGTAAGTTTTACGTTACGTTACGGCTTATAGCTGGAGAAATCTGTTAACTAGAGTTTTTCATTTGGGATTTTTCGGAAAAAAATTTCCAGAATATCGGGAAAGAAATCCCGGAAAATTTGAGCGGGAATTCCTGGGAATTTTTGAAATAAAATAAAAAAGTGCTTGATTGATTTAAAAAGTGCTGAACTGTGGAACGAAGACAATATTATCATTTTTAATAAATATGTTCAACGTTTTGAAGTCCATCCAGTCGAAGCAGAAGCACTTTGTTGAAGAGATATTACTTTATTTAGATGTAAATTCAAATCTGATATGAAAGGTAATGTCTGATGCTTTAAAATTTTGAATTGGCGAAAGAAAAGAAGTAAAAATCTACACACTTTTACCTTTTTTAAGACCCATATTTATTTAGTAAAAACAAGAAAAAATATTCCCACTTGCTTTAAAAATTTTATGATTTCCTATGCAGAACAGCTGCATAAAAGAATTTTTGGATGAGATTCTGAAAATGCACTAAATACTTCTTATGGAAGAGACGATGACAGAAGGTTAAGACTAACATTTGAAGAAATTTTGAATGCAGCAAGTAGTAAAGAAAAAGTTGTTTCGATTCAAAAAAAATAATATTCTTTAAAAAAGGAATTTCAATTTTTTGAAGGAAATGGTAAAAAAAATGAAACTGTCCTGAGATTATATAAACCTTTTTTGACTATATATATTTATTGACAGGAATTGTAGTGAGATTGTAGGAAATTTTGATTTTCGTAAAACTTAAATTTCTATGTAAAAAATTGGAATTTAATAAACATCGTTTGTAAAAGTGTTTTTATTTTTCCTATGAAATTTTTTTCAAAGCAAAAAACCATAATTCCAAATCTTATTTATATCAAAATGAAATATTTTCGCTTTAAGTAATTACAAAATTAAATAAATACAATGGTTCATATCAAAACGCAACAATTTCAAATTTTTTATCTAAATAACTTGAAAATTAATTGCTAGATAATTAAATTTATTAATGATTTGTATTGTTCCTAGAAAACTATTTAACCACAACAACTGTTAAAAAAAATTAATATATCCTTTTGACTTTAATTAAATTTGTTCGTTTATCAAAAAAACTATTCTAGTGGAGTTATTGCGTTTTGTTATGGACCAGTGAATGGTTTGAATGCTCTGTTTTGTGCTAATGAATACATTCACAAAGAAGGTGCCTTTTGTTGCATGTTTCATATGGCAACATGTTATTTTATTGCTTGTTATGTAAAGGCAATACAAAAATGAATTGTACAGAAGGCAATCAACAAAATAAAGAAGTTTATACATATTTATTTTGTTGCCGATTAAAGGCAATGCAAAAGTAATGAATTAATGAATAGACAATAAATGTGAATGATTTCAATCAGTTCTCTGTTATGGACCTCCTCAAATAAAATTAGAAACATTATGAAAATGTTTATTCTGTACTGAATTTCTATTTTTAAATGAATATATAGGTTTGTCATTCCGTTTGTAATTTCTACAATATTTTTTTGCGACCCCATAAAGTATATATATATATTCTGAATCCTTTTAGATAGAGAACTCGATTTAGCCATGTCCGTCTGTACGTCTGTTGAAATCAAGTTTTGTCAGGCCTCCGATATCGTACGGACGCGTTATTGGCATCAAACAATCTCAAATTTCCCCGAGATTCTTGCCGACAATTAACGAGATATATGTAAACAAAAATTTTTGTTTTTTTTTACACAAACCTATATGAACTAAAATGAATACAGGGTGTCTGGTGGCAGATATATATTTTCAAACTTAAATAAAAAACTTTTTTTTTTTTTAAATAATTATTTTCTTTCTATTAAATAAAAAACGTAATAATTGACACAAAGCTTTATTAGGAGCATTGAATGATAAAATGGAAATGCGGAGTTTATTTTTCAAGTCGAGTTG
>NDXZ01134968.1:613-26230 GCA_003055125.1 Paykullia maculata | reverse complement strand
TGTTTTTTACGTACACTTACGTTCAAAGTTCTCATATCAACTGGTTTTATTTTTGCATTGGAAAAATAAAACCATTTGAAAGAGAGGCTCTTACTTAATACTGACTAAACGTCATAAAAAGTAATGTAACTGCATAATATTTTTCTCACTTTTCTATTTGTGAATATAATAAGTTAATTACTTTATATCTGTTTATATATTTTATATTGAATAGTTCTTATTTTTTAAACCCTTTGTTATTATTAAATTACTTATTTTGTTATGCTGAAGTATGAAAGAAGAAATAACAAATTACGCCGAAGAGAAATACACAAAAAATCTGATTTGACAGTTGTATACAGCAGTGATGATAATTTAGCTTTTTTCACGAAAAATTTTGCAGTTCTTAAATTTAATTCTGATGTGACTTACGCTAATGGCTAAAACAATTTACTTAATAAATTCATATTAAAATTGCTCTAATTGACAGAAAAATAAATGAACGCCCATCATGCTGCCTTGATACAGGATTTGATAAAATTATTTTTCCGTTTTTATGCAACGCAGCCATTGATATATGTATGTTTTTTTTATTAAAAATTTAAGAGCTTTTAATTAAAATATTTGCTAATACTGGAGTTAGTTGTCCGCTTTGTACACCGTTTGGCCGTAAGTGTACAAACTTAATTAGTCAGTGTTGCTAATATGATTATAAAATTGCTCTATATCGTCATAGAATTCGCATAGATTTAATCGATTAAGCTATTTTTTATATGAGAGTATATAATTGAAATATAAAAAAATATATACTAAAATGTGTTAAAATGTATTTTCAGATAAATAAATATATATAGATATAGTAGTAATTATCACAGAATAATTGTTTTCCTACTGCAAGTACAAACAAAAAAACTTACACTCGCTTCAGTCTGGCATCTCTTAACGTATAATTTTGTGTAGTATCGGCACAGTAATGTTGTTAAAAGTGGTTACTTGACACTTTTTCATTTGATTACTCGATACTACTCAATACAAAACATATCTATGTATCTACATAAATTAAAGGTCGAAAATTATTTTTATTGAAACACATTTAGTGATTTATATAGAAAATAAATATTAATGTATATAAATTCATTAAAAAAATATAAATAAATATATAAATTATATTGTATATATTAAAAGCTTAAATTTTTTTACACAGCATTGTATTAGTTTGATTTATTTTAAAGGAAAACTTTCGCTTACGTACCAGAAAATGTAACCCTAAAAGTTTTAAGTACTTACTTTTGGGTATTGTGAACAGTGAAAAATACTTGGTGTTGAGTACTCAATACTTTTACAACACTACGGCACATGCTACAGTATCAGCACAGTTGAGCAGAGTTGTCAGTCTTTAGAACTACCTTTTATTGGTAAACTTTTTTTTAATTAATCTGCAACTAAATCAATAAAATAAACGTTTAATAATGGATAACATACCACGTACACATGAAGGTAAAATAAGTGTTATTAACTTTTGGAACATTATTACATAATGCATATATTTTTTCAGACATTGAGGCCCAAATTGCCGATATACAATCAAAAAAGAAGGAGGTGCAAAAAAGCACTAGCGAAGGTGTCGGGTTATTGGAAAGTGGTAACTTTTATGATACGGACTTTTATGATGAAGGTGGAAAAAGTAAAAGTCGTTATGATGGTTATCATACTTCTATTGCTCCTAATGAAGAAGCCGACGAGGATGAAGATGAGGGAATACCAGTGGCTCAAAAGCGTACAACTTACACTGCCCCGAAGTCTGTACTAAACGATGTGACTCAGGTAAGTTGTTAGCTTAAAATAACAAGGTAAAAATTCGTTAAAATTTTGTCTTTTTGTTAGGGTAAGGAAGATGTTGACCCTTTAGCAGATCGTAAGCGTCCCACTATAGCCGACCGTGAAGATGAATATAAACAGAAACGTCGTCGCGTCATAATCTCACCTGAACGCGCAGATCCCTTTGCTGAGGGTGGAAAAACACCGGATGTGGGATCGCGTACTTATACGGATATTATGAGAGAGCAAATGTTGAAAGGTGAAGAAAGTGAGCTGAGGCGTAGAATCATTGAAAAGTCCAAAGATGGTACTTTGTTGAAAACTGTACCTGATCCACCGAAAGAGGGTGGTCGTAAACGCGGCCGTTGGGATCAAACTGTTAGTGACAGTTTTGTGCCTGCAAAAGTAGCCGCGACACCAAGTAGTGCTGCCACGCCTACATGGGAGGAGGTAAGAAATATTTACATATATGTACATAAATTTAAAAACTTAATGATTTGGTGTTAAATTTTTTTATTTTAAAGAAAACTCCCGCTGATCATCGTTGGGATGAAACCCCAGCTCATAAGACTGGCTCTGAAACTCCAGGTGCTACTCCAGGCATTAGTACACGTATTTGGGATGCTACACCAGCTCATGCCATGACACCGGGTCATGAAACTCCTGGCCATGAAAAATCTGTTAGACGTAATCGTTGGGATGAGACACCAAAAACTGAAAGAGAAACTCCTGGTCATAGTGGTTGGGCAGAGACACCTAAACCAGATAGAGGAACAACTGACAACGTTGTCGCCGAGTCCACACCTGGTGCTTCCAAGCGCAGATCCCGATGGGACGAAACACCCTCTAATGCTACCCCTACAGCAATGACACCGAGTATGACTCCTAGCATGACTCCACACGCCACGCCGGGACATGTAACACCAATGTTAACTCCCGGAGGATCTACACCGATTGGTGTCAAAGCTATGGCCATGGCCACCCCTACTCCAGGAGCTTTAGCTGCAATGACTCCCGAACAATTGCAAGCCTATCGCTGGGAAAAAGAAATTGATGAACGAAATCGTCCTTTTACAGACGAGGATCTCGAACAAATGTTTCCCCCTGGATATAAAATTTTACCACCACCAGCTGGTTATGTTCCACTTCGCACTCCTGGCCGTAAACTAATGGCTACGCCTACACCCATTGCCGGTACTCCTGCTGGATTCTTTATACAGGTAGAGGATAAAAATGCCAAATTTATGGATAATCAACCGAAAGGTCAAAATTTGCCATTTATGAAACCTGAAGATGCCCAGTATTTCGATAAATTGCTAGTTGACGTTGATGAGGATTCTTTATCGCCAGAGGAAGTGAAGGAGCGCAAAATCATGAAACTATTGCTGACTATCAAAAACGGTTCACCTCCTATGCGGAAGTCAGCCTTGAGACAAATAACCGATAAGGCTCGAGAATTTGGCGCAGGGCCTTTGTTCAATCAAATCTTGCCATTGCTTATGTCTCCCACCTTGGAAGATCAGGAAAGACATCTTCTGGTTAAGGTTATTGATCGTGTTTTGTACAAATTGGATGATTTGGTGCGACCTTATGTGCACAAAATCCTTGTGGTCATTGAACCTTTGCTGATCGATGAAGACTACTATGCTCGTGTTGAAGGTCGTGAGATTATCTCAAATCTGGCTAAGGCCGCTGGTTTGGCTACAATGATCTCTACCATGCGTCCTGATATTGATAATATAGACGAATACGTACGTAACACTACAGCGCGTGCATTTGCTGTTGTCGCATCAGCTTTAGGTATACCCTCACTATTGCCCTTCCTCAAAGCCGTGTGCAAATCCAAGAAATCTTGGCAGGCTCGTCACACTGGTATTAAAATTGTGCAGCAAATCGCCATTCTAATGGGTTGCGCTATTTTGCCCCATCTTAAGGCTTTGGTAGAAATTATTGAACATGGTTTAGTGGATGAACAACAAAAAGTGCGTACTATTACAGCTTTAGCTATAGCGGCCTTAGCAGAAGCCGCCACACCCTATGGCATTGAATCATTTGATTCTGTCCTAAAACCGTTGTGGAAAGGTATACGTACACATCGTGGCAAAGGTTTGGCAGCCTTCTTGAAGGCTATCGGCTATTTGATACCTCTTATGGATGCCGAATATGCCAACTATTATACACGTGAAGTAATGTTGATTTTGATACGAGAGTTCCAGTCTCCAGATGAAGAAATGAAAAAAATTGTATTAAAAGTTGTAAAACAATGTTGTGCAACAGATGGTGTTGAGGCACAATACATTAAAGAAGAGATTTTGCCACATTTCTTTAAATTCTTCTGGAATCATCGAATGGCTTTGGATCGTCGTAATTACCGACAGCTGGTCGATACCACAGTAGAAATTGCCAACAAAGTGGGAGCCTCTGAAATTATCAACCGTATTGTAGACGATTTAAAAGATGAAAACGAACAATATCGCAAAATGGTTATGGAGACTATTGAAAAAATCATGGGTAATCTGGGTGCAGCCGATATAGATTCGCGTCTGGAAGAGCAGCTTATTGATGGTATACTTTATGCTTTTCAAGAACAAACCACTGAGGATGTGGTTATGTTAAATGGTTTCGGTACTATTGTTAATCAGTTGGGCAAACGTGTCAAGCCCTACTTGCCACAAATTTGCGGTACTATTCTCTGGCGTTTAAACAACAAATCTGCCAAAGTCAGACAACAGGCGGCTGATTTAATTTCTCGCATTGCTATTGTAATGAAGACATGTCAAGAAGAAAAATTAATGGGTCATTTGGGTGTTGTGCTCTATGAATATTTGGGTGAAGAATATCCGGAGGTATTGGGTAGTATACTTGGTGCCCTAAAAGCGATTGTTAATGTAATTGGAATGACCAAAATGACACCACCCATTAAAGACCTTTTGCCACGTTTGACGCCGATTTTAAAAAATCGCCACGAAAAGGTGCAAGAAAATTGTATTGATCTGGTGGGCCGTATAGCAGACAGAGGACCAGAGTATGTATCGGCCCGAGAATGGATGCGTATTTGCTTTGAACTTTTGGAATTGTTAAAGGCTCATAAAAAGGCAATTCGTCGTGCCACTGTCAACACATTTGGCTACATAGCCAAGGCCATTGGTCCACATGATGTGCTGGCCACTTTGCTTAACAACCTTAAAGTACAGGAACGTCAAAACCGTGTTTGTACTACAGTAGCTATAGCCATTGTTGCAGAGACTTGTCGTCCTTTTACCGTGCTGCCAGCTCTAATGAATGAATACCGTGTACCAGAACTAAATGTTCAGAATGGTGTACTTAAATCGCTGTCATTCCTTTTCGAATACATTGGCGAAATGGGTAAAGATTACATATACGCAGTATGTCCTCTATTAGAAGATGCTCTTATGGATCGTGATTTAGTGCATCGCCAAACCGCCTGTGCAGCAATTAAGCACATGGCTCTAGGTGTTTATGGTTTTGGCTGCGAAGATGCCTTAGTGCACTTGCTTAACTACGTATGGCCCAATATATTTGAAACATCGCCACATTTGGTTCAAGCTTTTATGGATGCTGTTGAAGGCTTGCGAGTTTCCTTGGGTCCTATTAAAATATTGCAATATACTTTGCAGGGTCTGTTTCATCCCGCTCGCAAAGTGCGTGATGTCTATTGGAAAATTTACAATTCACTTTACATTGGTGGTCAAGATGCTTTAATAGCTGGTTATCCGCGCATAACAAACGATCCGAAAAATCAATATGAACGTTATGAATTGGACTATATCCTTTAAGGATTGACAGAAACACACGTTAACAGCAGCATACCTTTGTATTAGTTTTAATATAATAATAATGTTTTAGTATTTAGCGTATTTCCAAATCCATTAAAAATGTAATCAACTTTTCAATTTGAGTTACAAAATTATTTTCTTCGATTTTCAATAATGTTGAAAATTTGATTTTATTATAACCTACAAAACCACAGGTAGCAAGGGTATTGTGCGAATGCTTTAATTTTAATAAAAATTAACATAACTATGTTTAATATTAATCATTCGTGGTAATCGAACCCAGATAAAACCTACTCCTGAAAATAATTATATTCATTATTTCATTGTATGTATTACTAAACTGAACAATTAATAAATAATCAATGCATACTTATAATTACAAACGTTTTGAACATTATCAAGGCACATGAATCTACCATTAAGCAACGGTATATATAAAGGAATAACATGACTGCTTCATTTATAATCGCTGTAGCCAAAAAGTTAAATTCAAGCATTTTGTTGCTATTGTAATATTAGAGATGGGAACGTGAGTACACTTTATATTTATGCACTAGTTTTTTAACTCACGCTCACGCAAAAATGTCTAAGTTTAGAAGGAACAGGTATTTAGAAAATATTAAAAAGGGTGCTTCATTAATGGATTTGGAGCAAAAGTTTGAAAGTATGTATATATATTGTTATGTATGCATATATTTAAAATAAGAACTGACAGGTGCACAAAGTTTTTGAAATTTTATTTTTTATATTTATTTCCTACTTTTCAAGTGTTTAAAATCACAAATAATTCAAATTTGGTATGTTTACTTATACATATTACTAATAGCGCTCTTAATCTACACGGAGCCGGATTTCTAAGAAGCGTTTTTAAGTCTTGCGTAACTTTGGTAACATTCGCAGTCGTGGCAAAAATTTACGAAACCGAAATAGCAAGTTTGTGGCACTACCTATGTAGGTATACCAAGTAAATATTATATTATTTCAAAGTAGAAATATAATAGCCAGCGCGGGAGCAGTGTATCTTCGTTACTTTTTAAAAAATAAGTAAGATAGGAACAGTGTGCGTGGCACCATCCTCTTTATGGTACTTACAATAAAAAGGTTTATTTTATCAGTAAAAATGTTACACATTAATGGTACTCTTTTACGAACACTTTTTTATTCAATAATTGATATACATACATGGATTTTTTCGATAAAAATATATTTTTTTTAATCTGTATTCTAATTATCTTATTTCTTAGCGAGTTCTGCAGATAACCAATCCAATCCTTCGTACAGACCATTTCCTTGTGTTGCACATGTTGCTTGTATATACCAATGTCGGTTTCTTAACTGATTTAGGCGTAGCTTTTCAGTTAGTTCGGCAGCAGTCATTGCATTTGGTAAATCTTGTTTGTTTGCAAATACTAATAATACGGCTTCTCTTAGTTCATCCTCCTGCAACATATTTTGTAACTCCTTTTCAGCTTCAGCAATACGGTCTCTATCATTGGAGTCAACAACAAAAATTAGCCCCTGAGTGTTCTGAAAATAGTGTCTCCATAAGGGCCGAATTTTATCTTGGCCGCCGACATCCCATACAGTGAAGCAAATATTTTTGTATTCTACGCTTTCAACGTTAAATCCAATTGTGGGTATAGTCGTTACAACTTCTCCCAACTTTAACTTATATAGAATGGTTGTTTTACCAGCAGCATCCAATCCCACCATCAAAATGCGCATTTGTTTTTTACCAAAAAGCCGTGTCAATAAACTTGATATAGTTAAACCCATTTTTTATCACTTAAATTTTACTACCACTAAATTCCGTAGTTGTTTCGTAACCTGTAATTAAAAATGTTTATTTAAAATTTAAATAAACTTATATTATATTTTTTTTTAGTTCTTATGGTTGACTTACTATTTGTAAAAAAAATACTGCAAGAGAATTAAACAAAGAAAAAAGTTTAATGCATTCGCCGAAAAGAAGACGTGTTCGTATTTACTTGGTGACACCAAATAGCCGACCAGTGCTGCCGAAATCACGACATAATTTTATACAGCCAACGTGTAAAAAATATCCAAAATTTCACAAAATTCATTAAAAACTAACATAAAATTTAATATAGTCAATTTCTTTTTAAATATTTTATAAATAATTTTATTTTAGCTTAAAGTTAATACATTTTTGAAATTGTGATATATTGAGAATGTTATTTTCATTTTAAAATCCATTCAATATGTTAAAGTTCCCACACGTAGGGGAAATAAACAAACAAATAAATTTTACGTTGGAAATCATTATTAGAATGTGAAAAAATACGAAGCTTAAATGGAATTATCAATCATAGGAAATTTAACTAGAATCATAATAGCTTTCTCAAAAAATGGGTAAGCAGTCCCAAGGATAAAAATTTGTGAATTTTGAGTGCAACGATTAAACTTAAAAGATATATATATAAATATATAGATATATATATATATATATGTATATATATATATATATTGAGTTAAAAAAGGATGCTAAATTTAAAAATTGGGCAAAACATGTTGTCCCATTTTTAAATAATTACACAAAAACTGGCAGCACTAGGGCTGATTGATATAGATAAATTAATATTCTATTCTTCTTCTTTTTTCGAACACCAAACGATTCAATATAAACTGATTACAATCTGTATAAGTAGCTAATTCACGAAGAGTTGTATTAAAACGTATTAAGGCGGCATGACGGTCTTTTCGACTTTTGCTTTTTATACCACTCACACATGTGGCAAGGGTATATATAGGTTTGTCATTCCGTTTGTAATTCCTTCAATATTCATTTGCGACCCCATAAAGTATATCTATCCTGGATTCTTATAGATAGGGAAGCCGATTTAGCTATGGCTGTGTGTTGTTTGAAATAAAGTTTTCGAAGCTCCCAGACTTGTATAAGGTAACAAACTTGGAAATACTTCCGAAAAAATTGGTATTGAAAAGTGGCAAGATCCAGCAGAGATATAAGCAAAAAAAGACCACTACTTCTTGTTTCTATTTTTTACGCAAAAAGTCATATTTTGCAGCTTCTGGATAAATTTTTTTTATATCTGTTTTTGGTCATTTGAAAAAATTAAACCCCCAAAGATATAGGCGAAAAACCCACATTGATATGTAAATACATACAAACATACATATCTACATACACTTGTTCAAGGGTATACAAGATTTGGCACAGCCGAATATTGCTTACATTAAACATTATATAGGTATTTAAAGGTTGAACTGGGTTGAATGAACCACTAGAGATTGTAGTTGTGGCGGCTGATCAACAATAAAAAGAATTATTAGTGTTTTATCTTATTGTTTATTAATAATACAATTTATACAAATAACAATAAGTACATTGTATGTATATAATAACACCATACATACGTAGTTATAAGAGTACAATACTAATTATTAATGAAGTAATGAGCTGGATGAAAAGGAATGGTACGACAATCAAATTCGAAAAATATTGTTTTTGATGGTCGATTGTTTTTGTTTAACGAGTGAGAGCTATAGGTTAGGGCCAATTAGTATAACATATTTAAACATCTAATTCTTCAATTATCTGTATCAGATTTTCTAAACCGAATAAATAATTAGTATCCTGTTGGCCATCCTCGGCGGGAAAGACGTGAGCAAAATCAATCATGCGTATTTTTATAAAATCTTCTGGATTATAATAATGAGTATTATTGTGTGTTGAGTCATCAAGAAAACTTTTCTCATCTGGTGGATCGGAATTATGATTGGAACTATTAAGTTGTGCTTCGGCGGCGCCACCATTTGTGAGCAGAGTGCCATTCTTTTGTGCATATTGTACTAATTCTAAGGCTTCATAATCGTAAACTATCAATAAGGAACTTGCGTAGAAACAAAACATAGTCTGTTGTCGAAACCATTCCCGTATACGGTACAGTTGTTTTAAAACCTCTCGTATCAATGGCTGGCAGACTTTGTGCTCGGCATTCAGGAATTTGCATAATGTCTTTTTCAAACCATCTGTATCCAACTGCTTGCCATAATCCTTACCAAACTTTTTTAAAACACCATTTCTATAAAATTGGAATCCTGGCAAACATATACCCATTACTTGTTTGCTACGCAAGTATTTTTGCTCTTCGACCTTACGTTTTTGTGGCGAAGCCAATGGATCCCAAGTTCGTTTACCTATTTTAATGTCCATTATACATGGTTTGACCATGCCATGTGAGAGATCCTCCATTTTAAGAAATGTATGCTCTTTGGAATTCACTTGCAGTTTTAGTTTTTTGTAAAACTTTGGAACTAAATCACGAGCTTTAACCATAACGGGGTCAGTGCCATTTGTTATGCTATCGTAGAAACTGAATTCCCTCTCACCGCACTGCGGTTTTCCCATTGGCTTTAAAACACAACCAACCGACTCATCTTTCAGCATCCCTAAGGCCTGAGTGTCGGTTGAAAATGTATGACCAGCCACCTGGTTCTCGAGTAATGTGACGCCTTCTGGTAGCTGTGGTAGCATTTGATTCATCTTGCACCAAGCAATCAGTTTGTGATCAAATTGTAACGGAACTGTCCTAAATCAATTTTGTATTCGGCAAATGATTAAAACCACGCGTTAAATACCCTTAACATTTTCTGCCTGTTGTGTGTATTGGAAATTTTGGTTATCGTAGTTAAACTTCAAGTTTGTTGTTATTGATATGACAACAAAGTTGCCAATATGACAAGAATTGCTTTTGTTCGAGGCTACATAAAAAATGGTTCACACAAAAATTAAATATCGTTTGGTTTTTGAAAATTGTTCAATTATAAACTATTTTAGTGTTATGTTACAAATAATTTTTTGTTAGTGTTTACTTTTAGTTATTTTCGATATGAGGCCGTGTTTACATAAATGTGCTTTTGGCGGTTGAAAGAACATATGGTAGCACTAATAAATGATGCCATATCTATGTCAATATACGATATATACAAAACCTTGTAAAAATGTGTAATCACCAAAAAAAAAAAAATATTTATTTATTTATTTATTTATTATATATAGTTGTCACAAAAAATTTCATTATGACTGTTTTAAGCGAAAACATATAGCTGCACTGAGATATATGTATGTAATGGGTAAATGTATACTCTTGAAATAACTCTCTCTTTTTTGCATACATATTGTGTGTGTCTTTATTATTATTAATATTATTATTTATTTCTTTATTAGTATTCATAATTACAATAAATAAATTTTACAAATGTTTTAAATTTTCTTTGCCAACAATATTTGAAATTTAAAAACCAAACCAGTCAAAATAAGAGAACTCTATAAACTTAGAAAAATCAATAAATAAATTCATTAAATAATTTTATATATCGTAATATAACTTTAACATACATACATACATATATAAATTAAATATATTAAAGACGAGATTTATTGGAAATATTTTTTTGTGATATACGTTATCCCCATTAAAAAAATTTAAGTGTGTGGCAACTTTAATGCGAATAAACTGATTCAAAAAATTCATGCAATAACTTGCTGGGGGACGAGTGCGTGTGTGTGCCAGCAACTGTCGGAATTTGACTATCTATTTCTTTTTTGTACGATAAAAAAATTAAGAAATATTAATTTTATTAATTACTCCGTTTCTATACTCTTAAATATAAGATAATAAATAAAATGGCTTTGAATCCACAATACGAAGATATCGGCAAAGGTTTTGTTCAGCAGTACTATGCCCTTTTTGATGATCCTCTGCAACGAGCAAATGTGGTTAACTTCTATAGCGTGAGTAACATAAAGACATTCGTGCATTAAAATTGAAAATTTGTATATTATTGTGGGCACTAGTTTAGTCGGTAAGATAATTTGTTTACTAAATTATGTATACCTATAAAAGATAAATTGTGCAGTTTCTAGAATGTTCAATTTGTAAAAATATCAATTCAGTGAGATCATAAATTTACACGGAGCAATCATAACAAAAGATTTCCTGTTATACAAATTTACGACTAATCATTTAAATGTTCCTTAAAACTTGTTTCTTTAACGGGTTAAAAAGGGGTTATATTTATATTGGAATAGTTTCACAGCTGGTAAATGTGTACAGATGAATGTTTTCCTAAAAAAAGGCACAGAAACTTATTAGTTTCTAACGTGTCCAAATTATATTTAAGTTCCTATGCACCATGAAATGTGTGTCTTTGCTCATAAAAGTTAATATATAGGTTGGTTGGCATTTAATGAACATTATAACTTCCATTGAGTAAAACACTATGGGTGTGGTTGCTAAGTACAAGAATAAATGTCCGTACTTTTCAGTACTTAGATTTTTGCTTTGAAAATGATTTCCCATCAAGTTGGAAATGTAGTATTCAAAACCGTCAAATAAGACCTAACACTTTCCACAAGTCTGAATAGCAAAAAAAAATGTAACCCAGATTAGCCAGATAAACAGGATTCTCAAATGTCTCTTAATAAGCCCTTAATTTTTGATAAGGATGAAGGACTTCACTTGTTTTTCTGGTACTACGCTAAATGATTCTTCAGCCATACTGGTGAATATATATGCCCTACTAAGGTTGGCGTTGTCGTTTTTAGGTTTTTGTTACTATGTAAAATACGCCAATATTAAATGAATGGTCGTTTTTCTGTCGTCAATCGACACGACAACGCCAACCATAGTAGGGCTGATAATATAATAATAATTATAAATTAAATATAAGCAAATTTTAGTCGCATTGGTAATTTTTTTGTATAATAAAAATAGAAACCTTTATTATTAAAATCAAAACAAAATTTTTTAAAAACCCGGCTTTTATTTAGTATTCAAGCAACAATTTTAAAATCTGATTATGTACCTATATCGTTAGCTAAAATGTAAAAAGGCGTGACTAACAAAAAAATCAAAATCGAGTTTTTAATTGATTATTATGAATGTCATTTAAATTGTCTTGACAAAATATTACACTTTTGCGATAAAAATGGACGCTTTATTTAAAAAAAGAAAAACAAAGTCACGTAACTATAGTTTTCATTTTACAAAGTTTTTTGCTTCTGTAAAATTATATTTTTTGTGAGTTACGCCTTTTTGCATTTAAGCTAACGATATACTAGTTTCAAAGCTTCTTAAAGTTAGCTTTTGACTTGATGAATTAACCATTAGTTCATGATTATATTAGTAAGTCCAAAAAATAAATCCCAATTCTTTTTAACTAGCTAACAAATGTAAATACCACATATTTATTATTGTGAACATTAATTACAAAGGTACATCAAATAAAGAAAAATAAAATAAGACAATACAATTTTGGAAAAGTCAGTTTTTGTCGTTTAAAATAGTAAATTAAACAATATACATATACTGAAGTACTTCTTACAATTCAAATTATTATGTTATTTAAACCTTAGTTTTTACAATTTTCTTGTTTTGTTTTCAGACCACAGATTCCTTTATGTCCTTTGAGGGCTTACAAATTCAGGGAGCACCAAAAATTATGGAAAAATTAAATGTAAGCTTTTTTGATTATTTAAAACGCAAAAGCTCTTTCTTTATCTTCTTGTTTCCATTACAGAGCCTTACGTTTCAAAAGATTTCTCGCGTTATAACAGCTGTAGATTCTCAACCCATGTATGATGGAGGTGTTCTGATCAACGTTCTTGGTCGTTTACAGGTGAGTTATTTTGCAACTTTTTTTAAACAAATTTTTGCAATTTTATTAAACAAACATAATTATAGTAATAACCTACATGTTTAATATACATACATAATCCTCCCATTAAATCAAAATTTAATTTTTTTTAATAAAATAAATTATAGGTTTGTGGTGATTGAATCCTAACCTAACCTAACCATCTCGTTAATTTTTTTTTAATTTTTCAAAAGGCATGTCTTAATAAAACAAATATATTAACTTTTGTATATTACAAAAAAAAAAAAAAAATTGTTTGCTTGTATCTCGTTAATTGTCGGGTTTTGGTGATCTTCAATAGCAAGAATCTCGGGGAAATTTCTGATAGTTTGATACCAATCTGAGCTGAGAAAACTTAATTTTAATAGACGAACTTGGCTAAATCGACTTCCCTAACTAAAGGGATTCAGAATATACATATATACTTTATGGGGTCGCAAATGAATATTGTAGAAATTACAAACGGAATGAAAAACCTATATATACCCTTATCACCTGTGGTGAAGAGTATAAAAAGAAAAAAAAAACATTAAAGCAATAAGTTTTCCTATTAAAATAAATGCATATGTATTAAGAAAATTTGATTGGAGGAACTGTACACGATAAGTTTTTTCTTGTAAATGTAATGTAAATAAGAGACGAATTGTCCATTCCCTAAAAGATAGAATTCTATTATCAGGACTTAGGAATTCAAAAAAAAATCCATTAATTTCGTTAGTTATAAATTATTGCTTAACTTGTTAAAAGCTTTTGTCAAATTAGAGGAAATTAGTACACAGAAGTTACTTATCAAACAAGATCTTATTGTGTCAGTAAGACCAACGAAAAGAGAAGACGAGCTATGACCCACCAAAAGTCAAAATGCGAACTACTAAAAGAGTTCATATCTAAATAATCAGAAATCTGATCTCTAATAATTCTTTAAACAACTTTTGGTAAAATTTTTAGGACTGACTAGATGAACCTGGTCTGCTTTGTTACCGGGCTACTCAAAGTTTTTCCTTTTTCTACCACGTAAATTTTATTTAAATCGGATTATTTTTTTTTACTAATAAACCCGTTTTTCCCCGTTTTGATCCCTTTACATTTGAATATCAAAAAGTACCGAAAAAGTATTCTTTATTTTTAGAGAAGTGACGAACGTAGTTTAAATTATGTCTATGTTTATTGGTTTAATAGTTATAAGAGCCCCAAAATATAATTTTTACCCTCTAGGCCCTCGAATTTGAAAAAAGTACCAGACATCTGTCCGCTTATTTTTTGAATAGAGTAAAATGCTTTTTAAATTTTGTTTATATTTTGTCTAGTTTAGCAGATATAAGGTTACCGATTTTTTCCCTTTTTTACCCCTTAATATTTGATTTTCCAAAAATTCCTTCATAGTGGATCTATATAACGTGAGACTAACTAACCAGTCCAAATTTCAAGTCTCTAGCTCTACGTGTTTGGGCTGTGCCATGATGAATCGAATCAGTCAATCAGTACATCAGTCACCTTACTTACCATTTAATATATATAGGTAGAGGTCTTAAATTATGTGGTTCATCGAATCGCCCTGCTTTTTATTACGTGCAGTTTTCTTACATTTTAGACACTTTCAGGTGGTCGAAATAGAGTTCAAAAAATGTAAAAGTTGGTTACCATAATATGGCATTAAAAGTTGCGAATATTTTTAACAACAACCATTACTGTCAGCAGCATTTAATTTTATTGCATAAATGGTTCATCTAACATTACATACCTAAATGAAACCCTGTCGTTGTCAAAAACCATCATTTAAGAAGTCAGAAGACACATGTAAAGTAGTAAACAAATCACATTCACTTTGTAATTAAAGAAACGTTTTTGCTTCTCCTGTATTCATAGTAATACATAAAAACAAGACATTTAAGAGAATCTTAACAAAGTCTGTTATAAATATGTGTATGAATATTTGGGTCTACTTAAAAATCTATTTTCTTTACGAAATACCTATGACCACACGTAAATAGAAGTGATTCAAGAGTAGTACATTGGTATGTAGAAATAATTACTTCTCATAAACAGCAAAATATTTGATTTTTTTCTTAAAAACGCTTTTAACTAAAATTTATTATTTTAACATTATATTTCCACAATGACATCTTTAATAATTTCATATAAATTTGTTTTCCTTTAAGTAACTCGGTTTGCGTTAATTTTTTTTTTGCTTAATTAACTTTGCATATTCATATTTTTTACTTACCTACACATTTAAGGTCCACTGTTATTCATTTTCTCCAACATGTATTTATTTTTGTATTTCTCTTACAGTGCGACGAAGATCCCCCACATGCATTCTCTCAAATTTTTGTTTTGAGGCCATTGGCTGGAACATTTTTCTGTGCCCATGATATTTTCCGTTTAAATATTCATAACACGGCCTAAATAAACACAACTAAATTATCCTGCTCGCGTGTGCTTTTCTTTATTTTTCTTTTCTAAAGCATTATTTTAATAAACAATAATTATAATGAAAACAATTTTGACAAAACGTAAAGTCTTTTTATTATCTCTTGATTTTGTGCGTAAATAAATTTGTAATAAATAATAATTAATAATAAAATCATAATTGTACGTCTACACTTTAAATTTAACTTAAATATCAAGTAAAATATCTTATTTAAATTGTGTTATATAAACATTTTTATTTCGGCAGCAGTCGTCGTCAAAACACGTACAAATAAAACTTGTATAATTTTTTTATTTTGTTTAATGTTTTGAATTTTATCTCTTTGGTTTAATAATTTATTGGTATTTGATTATTGATGTTTTTAAGTACCACCATAATTTAATTAGCAGCTTTAAGTGGGAATCGAAAAAAAATATGAATAATTTTAAAGCTATCACAGTCAATATAAACTAAAACAGAAATATTAGGAAAATAATTACAAAAATACGAAGCATACATATTAAAATACTAAATATATTTTGAGTTTAAATTAATATCTCTCTCTTTTAAATGGCCTAATATTTGCGTTGACGCGTAGAACGTGCCGATGAAAATCCCTTTAAAGAACGCATTGCCATGGCACGATTAAAATGACGCTGAGGTTTACCATCACAGGACTCCGAGTAATTATTGCATTGTCCATTTGCATAGTGATTATCTGCCCGAACTTCTGTTATTATTGATGTAAGAACAACAGTTAAAACCATAATCACCTAGAATTAAAAAAACCAAAACTAGAATTAAAATAAATTAAGATAGAAACGCTGCTTAAAACACTGACGTTAGCTTATAGTCTTAAAAAACTGCAATTGAACTTTTATTTTGACTTAAAATTTAAAATTTAATTATATAACTTCATAGGAAATATATTGGTTAAGAAATCAACCTCAGTTTAAACCGAAACTAACTGGCACATTGAAAAACTGCTGTTTTAATTGTTTAATATTTGAAGCAAAAAGTTTTTTTATGACAAAACAGGATTCCTGCATTAAGGCATTTAAGATTAGATCTTACACAATTATTACAGCATTAAACAACTGTCCATCATCATGTTTCCTACTTTATTTACATATATAGGTTTTTGTTAAGTATTTGTGCTTTTTTATTGATTTATTATCAAGTTAAGTTTTTATGGTTTTCCTGCAGTCAAGTCATTAAATTGAGCGAAGACACGCAGCCACGAATATTTTTTAATATAACAAGACCAAACTAAACAATCTTACGAAGGGTACATTGAAAAAATCTAAATGACGCGGGCGATGCTTTTCCAGTCACACACAGCGGTTTTATACCAAAATAATTTTTTTTTTTTAAAAACAAACAAAAAAAATGGGACTGCCAAAACTTTTTGTACAAAAATAAACTGTTTTAAATCTACGAGAAAAACTGTGGCTGTTTTTTTTTTATTTAAAAAAAATTAACTTAATTTTTTTCCAACAACCACTAACAAAAGTTTATTGTTAAGCTAAAAATTATTTTGCTTAAAGTAAAACAATAAACTTGTTTGGAAACAGCTTTAACCGAAGAAATTCTATTCAAAGTTAATTTAATACAAATCTCGAGTTGGCTTAAAGTACCTGGATGTACATTTTTTTAAAAAACCTTAATATTCAAATACTTTTTTTTATTTTTTAAAGCTTTTCCATTACCAAAAGGATTAACTTACCAATATAATTATTATAACAATGGTATAAGCATGAAAAGTTTCCGTTGGCCTCTGTTCAGCATCATTTAGAGATCTTAAAATAAGTTCTTGTGTTGGATTTAGTTCTAATGCCAAGCGATAATAGTGAATGGAACCCCGTAAATCTCCATAGGTTTTCATTATGTCACCCAGTAATAAATATTGGCGCCAGGGTGTAAATGGTGGTGCCTGAAATTCAATAGATCTGACAACAAAAGACAGTAATCTTATTCATGATGCGGACAAAATGAACCACTTTCCTACCTGCGTGCCATATGAATAGCATCATCTAGATATTGCAAATTGTGTAATACTTTAGCTAAATCGTACATGACCTCTGACGCAGATGGTGTTATGTCTAATGAACGACGAAAGCATTTAATGGCTTCAACGGGATCGCCAATTATGCGCCAGTAATTTCCTATATGATGGTAAAGTTCAGCAGATGAAGGATTTTGTTTCCTAAGACGTTTTAAACGTTTCTCTAAGGCTTCCACATTAAAATGTTTAAAGTCTTCCTGATCATTAGTATGTAAGAAGAAGTATATCACCTAAAAAATGGTAATTTTAGGTTTTTATAGAAAAAAAAGAGAAATAGGTATGATGATCTTACATCAGGTTCAGGCATTAATTGTGTTTGTTTGTGTTTGTATTGGGCTCCTAAGTTTATAATGTAATCATAGTTGGTTAAGTTAACTGGCTGACCACAATCTAGATTATCCACGTTAAGCGTTCTATTTCTTAGTGCCAATTTATTACTTTCCACATTAAAACTTGTTGTTGCAAAAGAATTTGATTTTTTGTTTTTAGCCGCCCTTGAAGCTTTTACAGACTTTAACTTTCTCGACTCGAGCAATGTTTCTAAGGAGTTTTCAGCCGACTGCCGTAACCAGCCCTGCTGGTTGTCAACACGCGTGGAAGACACAATTGTAAAAAACGTTTTATCTTTCGAATATACCTCTGCCATAGCATTAAAATTATAAAGCATATCTTCATCAAATGAGCCATAATTTTTTATTTTATCTTCCCAAGCATCAAGTGTCTGAATTTTGCCAGTCTCCGAATTTAATTTCCACATAGTTGATGTCCTAGAGTTGGTCATCTCAAAGAATGTACATAACGATGTAATTGTTAAATACACCCCCACCATCATATTTGTTGGCAACATTTGGTCAGTTTTTTAAGCTTTTTAATGTGATTGTTTTAAAACTATTTACAAAAATTCCACAAAGGAAACAACTTTTCAAAACTCTTTCCAATTAATGTCCTTGTTCGTATGAAAATTTTGTATTTGTTATTTTTATTCCTGTCATTCCGATTTATGTCTAAATCAATTTGTCATGTCTGGCATCACTTTCAGCTAGTGTTGGTCATAAATCAGGAAATACAGTTTAAAGTGATTAACGGTATTTTTTTTTAATAAAATAGTTCTTTTTGTATTTTTTTTTTGCCAGGCTGTTACTTTTTCTTTTGTTTGAAAGTAAAATGACGGAAATTAAATTAAAAATAATGAAAACATTTCTGCAATAGGTCCAAAATTACAAAAAATTTCATTTCAATAAAAATATACTGAAGGTAAATATGGCTGCAAAGGAAACTATTATTTTTTAACATAAAACTCGTACTACATATTAACAAGTTTTGTGCAGTTATGCAATTTAATGTATGCATTATATATTTTTTGTAAATATAGCAATACAACCCCAAAGGTAATTATTTTAATTTACTCATTTCATCTGGCAACACAAATGCTCACAAACGCAAATAACTTGGCATGTCAGACTACTCTTATTGAAAAATAAAAAAAATCAACAGCTGTTTTTGGCTATAACGGCACAAAAAACCTTAAATTAACGTAAAAAATAAAGAATGACATCTTTGTTAGGAAAATGTCGTCACACGTTTACTTCCTTAATGAGAAAACACCACAGCCTAACAAATCTAAACTACTCCACGTCTAGATTAAGTGACACCTTAACAAATAATTATGAAATAAATGAGCAACTCTTAACGGATGAAAACCGTCAGAGATGTTTGAAAAACATAGGTCGTCATTTGTCGGTAGGGTTAAAGCTACGCGGAGTTCAAATAGAAACTAAATTTGCTGCTGTTTTAATTGCTTTGTGTACGGACGAGAAAATGTAGGTACAATATTGTATCATATGGTTCAAAGTCAACATATACATATGTATGTAGGTATGTACATAAAGCTATTTTTTAATCATTGCAGGCAAAATGTATCTATTTTGTATACAAGAAGATCCCATTTACTTAGCAGACATATGAGGCAAATATCCTTTCCCGGCGGCTATAAAGAAGACAATGAAGATTTTGTTCAATGTGCCTTAAGAGAAACAGAGGAGGAAATAGGTCTTCCATCAAGTCGTGTTGAAATTTGGGGCTGTGGCAATTTAATAAGTCTGCCATATACGGCTGCTATTATGCCAGTTGTTGGTTTAATTAAGAACTTCAAAGAAACTGATTTAAAACTGAACACAGCCGAAGTGGAGGAGGCTTTTGCAGTACCCATTAAAAGATTAGCTAGTCCGCAAACATTGCGGTACACACAATTTAAAAGTGGATATTCGTCGCCATGTTTTGTGATCGATGACAAACGTATCTGGGGTGTTACGGGTTATATAACGAACGTGTTTCTTAAAGGTTTTTTGCCACCAGAATTTAACAAACTGCAAAATTGTGTTAAATTCATAAAAACATTTAAAAGTAAATCATAACATAGTTTATACTATTTTACATTTGTATACTTGTAATTTTATGTTATACCTGTAGTGTGGGTGCTGTAAAAAGAATGAAATTAAAATTATATTAAAAAGAAGTTATAAACATAAAGTTACACAAAAATATTACAGAATAGACTGAAAAAAACATTTTTCAACGTCGCCAAACACGCCAAAATGTTTTTTTGAAAAATAAAAAATTTCAATTGCATTTTATAAATTTTTAAACTATGTACATAGCTACTAGGTTTGTCGTTAAATATGCTGCGGAAGCTTTAAAACATTGATATGACAGGTATACACATACAAACGTAACTCTGCAATTAAACTTAGTTACCTTTCTAAACTTGTTTTTTTTTTAATTTGTATTTTTCATATTAACTTTTTTTGCATCTGTTACTTTATTCCACAAGCAATTTTTCTTTTTTTGCAATATTTTTTAAAAGCGGCGGTTAAAATTGCATTTTATCCATTCAATAAGACTCTGTTTATATAGTAATGCAATAAAACGCCAAATAAAGTTACAGCCCACGTTGAGTTGAATAGTGTGATTTTGTTTAATTGATCGGCAATCTGAAAAGCACACTATCGAAGTCTATTGACAGCACCATCTACTGTTAACCATTTTTTTATTTAGCAAAAATTATGGATTCCGATAGATGGCGGTAATACAGTACAATATGCCAGCGCCCAAAAATTACTTTAAATATTTTTTTTTATGTAAATATTATTTAAAATTGTTTTAGTTAAATAGAAGATAAAGTAAAATATTTGTTTTTAAATATGAATATCCACCATAAAAACAAATAATCATATAAATTACGATAAAAATTATGATATAAAACTTTTTGTTCATACTTTCAGGCAATTTCATTTTAAAGTTTTTAAATATTCAAATTATTATCAATATTAAGGTATCTCTTTTGTTTTATGATGTTGGTATTCTTTTTCATCCGATAAAAAAAACAAATTAATATTAACGATTTTTTGTATTTTGTTTTAAAATAATGGTTAAAGTATTAAATTTAAAAAAAAATTACAAGATATCTTTTTGTAGTATCAAATATAAGAAATACTTTATTTATTACGTTTTTGTTTTTGTGATTGTATGTATATATACAAATAATATTATATGCAAATATATTAAAATATATTTTGTTTATAAAAATGTTATAAAAACACACTTTTTGTTAGTACAAAGTTGTTTGTGGATCTGCATTTCTTTGTCACACATTAAGTTAAAAAGCTTTAATTTTAGAATTTATATTTAATATAGTAGTCATGTTTTTGCAAAATTAACTTATTTTTTATTAGAGGAAAATACTGTATCTATAACTATTAAGACGGCATAATAGAAAAAAAAATTAAAGTTATTACTATTGCATAGTTTAAGACGACCGCAGTGAGTTGTAAAGTGACAAAAAAAGGAACAGTTGGTTTAGATTTTAAATATTCGTTAAATTTAACGCTCAAAACATATTTAAATAATCAAGAAAAAAATAGGAAAACAAGGTAAACAATAATAATAAAAAAAACAATATAAAAATTGCTAAAAAAAATTATGTATATAAAAATTATATCGTTATGTAATTTAAAGTTTGCACTACTCAAAAAGCGGGTGGGGTATTTAAAAAAAAAATTAAAATAATAAACCAAAAAACAAATTATTATGCAAAATGTGTAGCTAGTCGGGCTACTGCACACAACAGGCTTATTCCGAAATATCAATTGGAATGGATGTTGTGAAGGTGGGGGTTTCCAGCTCCTCATGCTTCTTCATTTTAAGCATCTGTTGCAATTTGTAGTGATTAATAATATCCTGATCAGCGGGACAGGATTGCGTAAAGGCATCTAATTGATACATGTGATACATGTACCGCCACAAAGCTGTATAGTGTGTCTGAAATAAAAGAAGAAACAAAAAAAAAAACAAATTAGATTTAAAACATTTATTTTTCTCGATTAATTATTACTTACTGGAATTTCGAAATCTACAAAATATTTGCCAGCCACTCTTATATGCTGTAGGCGTGGCATCAATTCACAGTCGAAACAACACATTGTATCACCAGTCAGAAAACGTGTGTTACGAGTGGCCAAATGATCATTAATTTTCTTTAAATGTGCCATCAATGCATTATTTTTAGCTTCATCCTTCTTGACCAACATCAACTTAAGCTTAACATATAAATTTTCAATTAAGGTTGCCACCTCTTTGTCCTGTACAAACAGATTATATCCACCGGGGATATTTTTCATTATATGCCTTTCGATTTTGTCATTTTCCAATATGGCTAAACCGTTGTCAATCAAAATTGGCGGATGTGTTGCCTCAAAGTTGGTGCGAAAATCTGGTGGTGGTTTTTGCATATCAACTGTTGTCACCTTAAGACTTATCGTCTTCAGTTCGGCCAACAGGTACAAGTCCATAAAGTATTCTTGGCAGAAAAGACATGCTCCTTTGCGACGTCCATCGATTGTCGAGGCCTAAAAACATTCGAAAAACAGATTTATTGTGATTAGAAACAATGAGGAAATATATTTTATTTATTTAAATTAAAATTCTTGTAATTTTTCTACTTAAGAGGCTAGATTTTTACTATTTTGGAGTGCTATAACCTGTGTAAAACAATGGATTCATTACAACCAGAACTAATTGGGTTTGTCCTAGCATCCAATTTATATAAAAATTTATTTTAATCTGTACTTTAAATAAAAGGTTTACACGATCAATTAGAGGAAAAATATCGCTTATTTTACTCAGAATGAATGCATTTTATTACAAAGGGACCTACGTAGCGGACTCAATTGTGTCGCAACTCATTCGTCTTTCTGCAGCTGCCTTTTTTAAGTTATTTATGCCCCTATTATGGTTTACAACTCAACTCAATTAAAACAACCCAACTTTAAAACAACTTAACTCTTTTTTGGTATTACGGATTACAACCAGTTGAAATTGTATTGATGTTGTCAGTCTTAAAAGTGACGATTTGACAGTTGAATAAATAGTTGATGCTATTGTGACGAAAAAAAAAAAAACAAAAAATCTTAGTTAACTGCTTTCAACTTTTTGTTAATAAAACAACTGCTAGTTATGTGTTGTAATTTTTTTATGTTTTTTTCAACCTCACAAACACAAGTTGTTATCCATAATACCAAATCGCAAAATTTCAACTGAAGTATAGTTGAGTTGTAAACCGTCATAGGGGCATTATACAAAAAGATATCTAAGAATTTTATATTTAAGACGTCACAAACATTAGTGCAAACGCATGTGAATGTAGGGTGTAAAAATTTGAAATTTTTACTTTCAGTAGGTAATAGAATAGATAGGTTTACACTTTACGTACTTTTTTCTTAAAATAATTTTATTATTTTATCGTCGTCTCCTACAACAGTTTTTTGGTTTGTTGTGATAAATAAAATTTAATTAAGACAATAAATATTATTAATTGTTTATTTTTGTATAATTCTCTTCTTGCCGTTCGTAACTTAATGAAAAGAACCAAATGTAATAATAAAAGAAACAAGCTTAAAAGAAGAAAAAAACTAAATAAATAAATAAATACAAACAAATAAAGCATCGGTCTATGACATCACACACTTGATGTTATTGCTTGCTAATTAATACATGTTAAAAATATAAAAAAAAAAATAATAATAAAACAAACATTGAGTAGAAATCAAATGAGTATAAATTATCACGTGATTGATGCCGGTCAACAGAAATGTTGAGGTGGTAAAATGTCTAGAAACAATCGTTTAAGAATAGTTTGAAATAATAAAAAATATTAATGTATGTATCTACATACACATACATGAATACATACATACATACATATGTATATAGTGATTGCAAAAAAAAAAATAAAAATAAAATAACAAATAAGAAATAAGAAATATATTCAATACCTTTGATTGGAAGTCTTATTTTATTTAATGACTCGACCATATTATACCCTACAACACAACAGTTAAAAAGTTGTATATACTTTAAGGCAATTATCGGGAGAAGTTTTTATATAGAAACAAGGACCAATTACCGAAAGGTTTAGTACAGAGTTTTGTGTTCATTATTATTTGTTTTTTGTTAGTTTTAAAAGCATTAAAGTGGCTTTTAGGTACAGATATGTATGTATATTAGGGCATATAGGATCAATAGGCATATTTGTGTCAGTTTTCCATTTTATTTTAACGTTATAAGACCACACGACCATAAGATCATAGAACATTTTTATGTACTTATTACAGCATGAAAAGTTTTTATAATAAATTTTGTTGAAATATATGTATAAATAATTGCTATCTGTAGTTTGAATAAAAGGTTTATACGAAAAGATTGACGAACGGACATTGCTTATTCGACTTTCAAAGTGGTTCTAAATCTATAAATATACAAACTTAAAATGAGCGTAAAACTATTTATTTTTGCATAACAAACATGTATACATACATATGTATGTACAAATGTTGGTGTAGGGTATAAATATACAATATACATATATAAAAAAAGAGATGGTTTTAAGTTTCTTAAGCCTTGTTTTTTTTTCTTTAGTATTATAAGTTTCTTTTTTAACATCAAACCTTTTTTTGAAAAATAGCAACAGTTATGAATTTTACGTCGATGATGTCATTACGTATACTTTTTAGATCTGTACTTAATTTTGGCAATATATTTTTGTGAAAAAAAGCAGCAATGGCATATTAATGTTTTATCTACAGTAAAACAAAACGACGAATATAAATGAGTAAAAGAACGTTGTTATATACATATGTATGTATGTATATGTATATGTATGTGCATATTTAAGTAGAAAAAAATTTAAGATAAAACTTTATAAATGTTTTTTTTTAATAAGTAATATTAATTTTAAGTTTTATACAAAACAAAAATTCAAATAAATGCATCAATAATCTGATCTCAAGAACTAAAGAAATAAATTTGCTTTAAATTTACTAAGATCGAGTAATAAAATTAAAGCCATATACACTAAAAAACCTGTAATCTCTGGAAGTGTTTTGTCTCCATGTGTAATATATATCGTTAACGATGACACAAAATTTAATTTAACAATATTTAGTGCAAAGAAAATTGTCTTTTTTTTATTTTATAACATATTTTTTTATTGCGTTTAAAATAAAAAAATTTTAACGAAAAAAAAATATATCACGTATTTTTGTGAAAGTTATAATGGGCATGCTCCCTCTAAGATCACTTTAGATATTGGTTTCGACGCTTAAAAAAAAGTGATTCTGATGGCAAAGACATTATAAAGAGACATTACTTAATAACGATCCCTGTCAAACAAAAGAAGAACAGCGAATAGGAAGTAATACCTCAGACCTTGTCCCCATTTAATTACCAGATAATCCAGAATCCAGGCTATACCTGATTTCGTTATACTAAAAATTAAGCAAATTTTTTAGTTTAAAGTCTATCTTTCGCTTAAC
>NDXZ01134524.1:0-11147 GCA_003055125.1 Paykullia maculata | reverse complement strand
CATGATGGAGATTTCATCATGATGCTATTCTATCTACCCCTGGGGGGATTGAAAGCACAATAGAATTAAAATTAAAATAACCGGTGGGGAATAAATTATCCTGATCTGTATTCTATACATCGAAAATGATTGAAGTTGAAATTGGCGAAGCAGAATATGATACGCACACTTTTCTATATGGCCATAAACATACATATATCCCACTTTAGCCATATTCTCCATTTAATATATTTTTTAAAATGTCAAAAATTGTAAATCCTTATTAAACTTTAGTATGTTTTAAATAGGGGGAAAATAACTGTGACCCTGTAGCCCCCCATTACGTAAGCCCCCATATAAGGCATGTTTCCTAACATTTCTTCCATTTTATTTTTTATACATATAAATATTAGTAAAACTATTAAGAATTCTTAAAATAATTAATATTTTTAAAAAAGATATACTTATGTCAACACTGATATGTTATCTGATATAGTCTTGTTTAAGCTCTTCTTGCATGAATAATTTATTTTCGAGATAAAAAAAAGTAGATGTTTATTCGCACACAATGAAGTATTTTTTACATTGCAAAAAATATGTCATAATAAACAAATTTGCATAAGTGTACTTTTATATGTAAATGAGGTGCTTATTTTAATTATATTGAGGTAACAAAGCGCTGTAAACAAAGTGTTTTGCTGCATCTGTAAACAGTTAAAGTTTACTTTTAGAAATTTTAGACATCGAAAAACATAAATGATACCTAAAATTAAAGCAAATATTTATGGTTTTATTATAACTCATGCCTATGCAAAACATTATTACCAGAGTTTAAAAATTTATTTGGACTTGTCAGGTTTTTAAGTTTATTCTGCATCCAAAGCACACAACAAATACATACCTATAAAGAGTGTGTTAAATCAACGCACACTTCCTTATAAATTTATGATCTTTTTTTCTTTGCATACACGTAGGCTCTTGGTAAATAACGCTTTTGTTTGTAAAGATCTTTTTCTCTTTGGACTTGTGAATTTTTTTTTTATTAAAACAAAAATAAAACTGCTGCAATCCGTTGCCGGCCTTGACCAGTTTATTCATATTTATTCATAACCCAAAATTCTTAGCCACTTTTGTTTTTACTGGTTTAGGAACGTGTTCTATAGTCAAATAAAAAGACATTAAGTTCAGGAGTAACAAAAAGTTATAGTTTTTTTTTTAATATCATAGTATGCGTGTGCGTGTGTCTGTGTGTGTTAATAATAGTACGCTTATATTTGCGGAAGAACCCTTTAGATAAATCTTGTAAATTTATTATGATGATGGTATAAATCAATGGCATAAAAGAAACAAATTTATTTCCAGGAAAAAAGAGAAAGAAAAACTAGAATTCGTTTATAACAATAAAAGTTATTAAATAGAATGGAAAATCCAGAAAGCCTTGAAAAAATTTAATAAATAAAGTAAAATTTAATATTTTCAACTAAAAGTAGGCAAATTTTAGTTCAAAAGAACCACTAAGACTTGTTTATAATCTAGTGGAATATATGTATAATTTTATTAAAGTATTTAGTCTTGTTTGTAGTCTGTAATAAAAAAAAAAAATTTAGTTCTGCATTTTACTGCCTAATTTTCACTTCTCGCAATTCTTTTCTTTAACTTGCAACAAAAAAAATTTTGTTTTTCATTTTTAAATCTGGATTTCAACAGACTAATAATGTCACATCTATTTTATTTGCAAGTTATAGATATATTGTCAAATGTCAGCCTCAGTTTCATGCATATTACTCTTGAATCTGGAACACTTTAATACTATGTGCTGAGTAAGACAATTAAAACATAATGATCTAATTTTAACAGATAATTTCTGTATCCAAGATGGCCTGTCATTAATGTCATTTTCCCTATCCGTTTTCTTATTACTGAATTGAGCACAATGGTTAAACAATAAATCTAAAATTTTTTTAGTCTTTTCCGACAGCTAGCCATTGCTTTGTTTTGCTAGATAGTTTTTCTCTCGCTTTTTTTCTGTTAAAAAAAACATGTCGCTCTATTGATACGTTTCTCTTCATATTACATTCTTAAAAACAATTCTATTTGTTTCAGAGCATGCACCTCAAATAGACTTTGCTTACGCATAATTTCAAGGTGCATATGCATATAAAAAATAGAAATGAAAATGTAAATCATTATGTCACCTAAAATAAGGGGTATAAAATCTGAAAAAAGTTAAAAAATTTCGTATTCCTAAAGTAATATCTCATTTTCCATTCCTGGCACATAAATGAAAAATCTCAAGACGAACTTAACAAGTTTTACCTTTAAAGTTTAGTGATTAGCTGGTTTGACATGTTAACTAATAAAATGTGCCTTCATCTAGACTATAGACTATAAATAGTTTAGTCTTCAAAGTATAAATAGACAAGTTTAGAATTTCTGTCTTAAAGTGTCTATTAATTTCTTCATAAGAGCATATCTTGCTTTTTATTGCACAACCACCTAAACTTGGTTTATATATCCCCATTTACTTGTTAAATTGCTTTTTAGCCTTAAAATACTTTTAAGAAATTCCCTTTGCATCTTCATTACAGCTAAACGAACTGTTAAGATGTCACATTCACCTATAAAACCTTTAAAATCTACAGTTTTCAGCAAAACAATTCAAGGATTTGGTAGCAAAACATATTTAAAATTGAATATGATTATCAAATCTAAACTAAGAAACTAAAATAAAATTATTAGAAAATATTTTTTCTAATGAAAACAAAAATTCTTTTCTTTTTTTAATTGCATAAAGCAATTGCTGAGTTCTTAATTAATTTATGGTATTTGTTATTTCAGTTGTGTCTGGGAGTTCTATACATTTTGTCTCCCACTCTATGCACATGAGAGTATTATATATTCCATCATGCTTTTATGTTGTGTACATTTGCAGTACATTTGCTTTAATATGTCTTGAGGTATTTGAAGACATGACACACTGTGTACACAAGTGTGTAGTAAGGCGTGCTGTGCAAGTGTCTCTATGTATGGCTATGAGCATTTCCATAATACGTTTTAATATGCGTTTTTGTCTGTTACCATGTCTGCTTGCATTTTCAATTAAATTTTTTAAGCTGCTACTTCTCTAATGGCTGCCGAAATTATGTTATAAAATATGTTTTTGTTATGATAAAAGCTATGTCATATGTATCGTTCTCCCAGAAGTCTAGTTACACTAGCAATGAATTTTGTTTATTTCAAGGATCTCATATCAAAATTAGTTCATATCCCTTCCATAAACTTTGCAAGTCTTAATATGTTTTATATTTGACATAATTATTATTCTCTCTCTCTCTTGCTATATATGCTATAATTGTTTTAGTTTTGTTGTAGTTGTATTATTACATTTACCTGTCTACAAGTATAACTTTTCATCATACATGCTTGATGTCTTTCTTATATTAACAACTTGTCCTATATGTCACAAACATTTAAAGAGGTTTCGTGATGTTAAACTGATACACAAACATTCTCCTAGCATACATACATATATACATACATACGTGTAAATATACACATAAATACAGACAGTATAATAATAATGTCAACATCGTATATACATACGTACGTATATTTGTGTATATGAACTGTTATAAGGATTTAAAATATGTTTTTGTTGTTAAATTATGTTAAACATTATTAAAGTTTGTTTTGCTAAAAGATAATTTGAGGATCTATTACAGCCGCAAAGAAGATTATTAAAATCAAATTATATTTTACAGAAAGAAAAAACATTTACATGTATTATAGAATTCATATGTAATTAAAAGTAGAAGAAAGTATAAAAAAGTGTCCTACATTTAAAAGCTTTAAAATATCAAAGCTATGCATACAAATTACGAATATTAATTTAAAAAAAAAAATTTAAGTTTTAGATTTTAAGAAAACTTAATAACATAAATTAAGATCAAGTTTTCGAACATTCCTTTCATTAATATATTGTGAAAATAAATAAAATAACATTTTTGTTTGAAAGAGAGAGAGAGAGGGGGAGAAAAAGAGTGAACTCTTTAATTCACTTGATGTAAACACACACATAAACAAGCACATAATTTTATGATCTCGAAATATTTAGCTGATTTTTTAACTTAATAAATTTTAAAATATTAAATTACATTAAATTTAAATTCGTAAACAACAACAAAATATATTCACTGTCACAAAAGTGATGCTTTAACAAATCATAAAAAACCTTTTTTTTCAAAAAAAATCTCTGACTGTATTGAAAAACAAAAACAAAAATATGTTAATAATTTAAAAAAAAACAGGTTAAAATAAAATGTTGTTATAATTAAAAATTAATTGTTTTACATGACATTTAATTAACAACACAAACATGCCAATTTGTTGATGTTTTTTGTCGTTAAGTATTTTATTTATTTAGAATTGTTATTTTTATAATTTTGTTATTATTTTTCTAATGACTTTAATCGTTTTTATTAAATATTTAATAAATAGCTGCCAAAATAAAATACTAGATTTTTTTAGATTTGGCTAAGAAAATTTTCAGAAAAAGAAACATTAAATTTTTATAAATATAAAGAGAGAACAAATTAAAATATTTTTTATTAATTTAATAGCAAAATAAGCATAAAACAGTTGGATATAGACTTTAAGACGTTTGTTAATGCGAACGCATTTTACTTGCAAGTTGCATTTATTTAAGTTTATTTTCTTTGCCAAACATTTAAATAAATTAATGTCAATCATACGACTAGATGGCCATAAAAAAATTTCTCTGCCTCTTTATTCTTCTTTAACTTCCTTTTTTTATATAATATAAGAAAAATATAGTTATTTAAAGTTTTTATGTACAGTTTTTTATTCTTAGGATTTGTTAGATTTGTTTTTCAAAAAGAAGAAAAACGAAGAGATTTGTTAAAAACTGAAATGACAACGACTTTTTCCTACACTCTACGCAAACAGAAAATATTCAAAAGTTATTTTAAAACATGAAAAGCCCTAAATCGTTATTTTATGAAAAGAAATTTTTGTAAATTTTCTAAGCACAGCTTTAAATTAATAGACTCTTAGCAAAGCTGAAACTTTACCTCTTTATAATCCAACTATACAAATTAAGGTCCTTTGGGTAGCTTTTTACTTTACATTTATTTTTATTTATTTTATTGAAACTATTTTTGAAATAGTTCTGACCATAATCTTAGTAACATCTTACAATATTATGTATCTGTTTCTTAAATACGTAAGTATGTAAGTCTTAGCACTAGAGAGGTTCAAATTGAATATTGTTAGTTAGTGTAATTAAAATTTTAAAACGAGATAATAAACAGCTAAACTTTAAAATAAAGTTATGTTCATTAAAGATAAACCAGCAATGAAAAAAAAAATAAGACAAAATTACTATTTAAATAATCAAAAGTTTTGTTAAAATATAATGAACGTTTTACTGGCTTAAAGTTGCCATTAAGTTAATGCACATTAGGTCGGTCACAAAATAAATGTTAATAAATCTGTTATTTCAAAACCAATAATCAGATATATTAAAAAATCTAAACATATGTTGAGCCAAAACTTTTTAAAAATGTTTCTGAAAAAAAACTTAAAAAAATTAAGACATCGAAATCAAATTGAATTTTAATTCTAAAATTTTCTACAAAAAATAAAAATTAGCTGCCGTATTTATAACAAAAATTTTGCATGGAGTTAGCATAAGTGCCATTTTTTAATGTATTTTTTGTTCATTTTGCTAAACACATGTTAACTTAAAATCAAACTTTGCTAGACTTGCTAGTGAGCAGATAGTTGTGTGCGATGTACACGTAGTTTTTAATTTTTCGCTATAGATACGGCCGTAGATACTTTAAGCCATATATCTTGGCCGAAAATTTTTTATAGCCGAGATGCTTTACTTTGTATGTACGACTGTGAGGTTATTTGTACTTAAACTCCTTCTGTGTTAATGTTTCAAATTGCAAACCAATCTGATTAGAAGATAAGATTTTTTATATTTATTTACTCATACTTCTCGCTTAGCCCTACTGTATGCTATGAATTATTGTTTGAAACATATCTTCAACATATTTTTATTAATATTATTTATTAAATATATACGAAACCATTATGCGAACTGGCTGTAACAATCTTAATGTTTTTATTATAAATAAATACAACATTTGTAAAATTAATAATAAATAATAAACACAAAACAATTTTTTTTAATTTATACAAAAGGTTCTTAAGCTGAAATATTATTAAAAAAAATATTTGAACTCAAAGATCTACATATTATAACACGTTTAAAAAAATACAAAACCAATTGTTTGCGATCATTATCTAATACACATAACCTCTCCAATAGGATTTCCATTTTAATATCTTACAGGCAAATTTACCCTTAATAATTTCAGAAACATTTAACACCAACAATTGAAATCTATTAATTTAGGCCACCCTAATGATCAAAACAGCAGAAATGTGCCAGCATAAGCTTGTGGTCGATTTATTAAAAACGATTTATGTGGTTATTTGTAAACAATATTGGCCTTTTAAGAGGGAAACAGGGAGTTCGACTGAATTTATTGAGAAAATTTGTTGTTGACTAGACAACAACATTTTTGCATACACATACAAATTACGTTTAAATGTATGCAAAACAATGTGAGCGCTGAATAACATGAACACAATTTACAAAGTAATTTTATTTACATAGAAAATTCAAAAAAAAAACAGCAACAACAAAAATAATTCACAATCTAAAAGCCAATATTCACATAAAACCATGACAATATCATTGAAATGCAATTGAAGTCAATACTAAAACATTACTAACACAAATCGATAAACATATACGCGCATACACACACACACATGCACACTCCGGAATTAAATGGATGGACACATGTACAAGTACAGTTTTAGTATAGGAGAGTGTAATAAAAAGATATAAAAAAATTGTAATATTGACAATAATTTATGGCAAAAGATTTTTTTGTAATAAATTGACTGTTCTATAGTAAAAATTAAAAGCTCGAATTCTATGGCTTAGATGAATGACGTTCCTTTTAAGCTACGAAACACTACAATAAAAATCAATAATATAATATATATGTACATATGTTAGAGCTCCTTACGGCCCTCTAAGCTAGACTGTAGTCTAAAATAGTTAGCTTACTTGGTTAAACAATTTCTGCCACTGCCTTCGTGTTCTACCTCCAAAAGAATGTCATGTCGTCTAAACTCTGTTGTTCTCAAAATGACAGTGTAAACGTGTTTGTATGGATGTACAAGTGTATAAAATTATTAATGTATGTTTGAGTTTGTTTGCACAAATGTACATATGTACATTAGGGTGGGTCAATTTTTTTTTTTTTGGAAAAAGTTGTATAGATGGAAATGATTCTATGAAGAATTCTAAGCAACTTTGTTCTAAAAGCTATAGATCTATAGAGCTATAGAACGATTTTCGAGCCTGCGGAAATTCGAAAAAATGTAAAATTTTCGTTGACAGGAAGGTGTTGGGAACCAAGATAAAAATTCTGAAATTTATTTTAAGATGAGGGTCTTTACAGACTTTCCTTGTTTATAAAAAAAATATATTTCTTGTTAATAAACTGCTAAGCAGATGAAATAAAACATAACCCAAAAAAATACAAAATATTTAAAGCAACGAGAAAAAATTTTTTTAACCAATTTTAAAATAATTATATTTTATTATTGAAATAAAAACTGAATATATATACATATATTTATTATGTTTAAAATAAAAAAAATTAAACTGGATTTTTAGATCCTGTTTGCTTTCTAGTTGTGGTACTTTTCAACGGCTCTCATTAGTTAGAGACATATATGATTCGTGATTTTTTGAAACATTAGACAAAAATTGAACATATTTTTCTGTTCCTGTGACAACCCTCATCTTAAAAGAAATTTTAGAATTTTTCACTTGGTTCCCAAGACCTTCCTGTTAACGAAAATTTTACATATTTTCAAATTTCCGCAGGCTCGAAAATCGTTTTAGACCAATAGATTTTAGAGCAAAACTGCTAAGAATTCTTTGTACAATCATTTAACCTCTACGATTTTTCATTTTTTTTTGCGTCCATACAAATCGATCCACCCTAATGTACATATGTATATACATATGTTCGTAGGTATAACTGTTTGTGTTTTTATCTAAGCATTGTTAGACTTGCTGGTATGCAATAATGCTGGAACAAATGAATGATTGTTTGAATAAATGATGGAATCGGTGAATAAATGTATTGCAATTCAATAATATTACTGATTTGTTTTTTATTGTTTTATCTACAAGTATTTATTTTCTGTACATAAATACATATATAAAAAAAAAATCAAATACCAGCTACAAACTCTTAATATTGTTGATATTTTACAACGAAATTTATTTTATCTAGTTTTTGTTCAAAAGTGTTTTTTTTTTCTTTTAGTTTTGCTTACAGCGCATTTATTCAATTTATATCTTGGATTCTACTATATTTGTATGTTTGTGTAATATAGCTACTATCTTGCCTTGTGTGTGTGTCTCTACAGCAGTAATTTTGTCGTTGTTTCGAAGGGTACAATTTTGAAGTTGCTCTCTAAAATATGCAACATTGTTTTACAATTTTTCTTTATTTAAGTTTATGGAGTAAAAAACATTTTTTTTTCCCAAATTGAAAAGTATATACATATGTATGTATATGAATTGTTTTTTATTATTGCCGATTTTTGATGTGTTTTTCTTTTGTAGTGTTTTTTTGTCTTTAAAAAATATTTCTAAATCTGTGTCGATTTGTTGCTGGTTTTCTTGGCATTAGTTGAAAGACATGTTAACATTTCATTGCACAATTTTCTTTTTCTTTTTTGCAGTCTGATTAAAAAAGTTGTAGCAATTGTTAGAACTTGTAAAAAGTATGGAAAAAGCATCTAAAAAAAATAAGTTATAAAATACTAGCTGCTTCTATCGAGAAGCATTTTTTTTTTTAACATAAAGTATTTATACAAATATGTTAAGTTAAATTTAGCGATTTAGCTTAAATTGAAAACAATGAAGAGGTCTAGTGAAAACAATTTCCCAGATTTCATTTTGAACCGGTTTTTTTTATATATAGTTATTATAAATAAAAACTTCTCTTTTTGAATATTCAAAAAACGTAAATAAATAATAATTAATTTTTTAGCTTTAAATTTATATTAAATCCAGTTTAAAAAAGTATATATTTTAAAAATACAAAGAGACTTAATTCATATTTATACACAGCTTAAAAGTAGTATCTTTAACCCGTGTGTATATTTACGATTATTTAATTATGTCACACAACATTATCAAATAACCGGGAGCCATAAATTAATCTATATTTTATTTGGCACATTCTTACTCTTTAATTTCAGCACGTTTTCTTATTGAAAGCCGCCAACAATGACAGTGATAACCACAAATTGCCCTCAATCTAGTTAATAAGTCTTAATGAACTTGTTCTTGTCATTAATGCCCCAACGCTTTTCCAATTATACTTGTGTGCGTGTCACCTTTGACGGATATGGTAAAAATATCCAATATTGACATAGAACTCAAATTCACTTAAGGGTTCTTGGTTAATTGGCCACCTACAACATTGTAGTTTTGTGTAGTACAAATTAATCTCTGCCTAAAGAAAAGGAAAATAAAGAGTAGACAAGGCATAGGACTGACTCTCACATCTTTAGCTTTAGGGATGTTGTTAAAATATGACACTAAAATTAATTGTGGAAAAAGCGTTAAAATATTCTTGGTATCAAAGGAGGAATAATTTAATCAAACTAAGAAAAACAGCCAATAAAACAAATATTTCTGATCTTAGGCCTCTTTTATGAGATACATATATATAAGATTCAAAAATAAAAAAAATATTATAAAAATACATTTTCTTATAAAATTTGTTTATATATTTTTTTATTTACTTTTTTTAAATTTTATTTTCATGTTTATTAAATTTTTTTTGTTACTTTTCTTCACCATTTCAAGTTAAGTTTTACTTTTTGCAACTTATTCAATTATTTTCCACATTTCCTCTTTTATATTTGGCTGCTTTTCTTGTTTAATTTTTCCGCCTTAAGCACTGGAAATTATGACAAAACCACAAAAAAATATTATATCCCAAGGAACTAAACATGTTGCATAATTAGGCCAAGCTGTATTCAAACGTAAAATCTAAAAATGAAAAATAACCTTAAGCTAGAAGCAATAACCTCAAACAAATGATTAACTTAGAGGAAAATAATGGTCCAATGACAAAATGAGGTAACAACAGTTGACACGTGACATCTTATTTTTAATATTATACAGATCCATTAATTGGCTGTATCAAACGCATTGTGCAGATAGGTTAAAGGCATACAGTTTGATTGAAAATATTTAAAGAAAAAGTGTGTCAGAAGGGCAAAATTCATTTTGGTTTTTATTTTATCAAGACGATAAAAGTAAAAGAAAAAAATTATTTATAAGTAATAAATAGATAATAAAAATTATATAATCTTGCATGTTTTATCATACTTTGTCGACTCTAAAACTTGCAACATATAATTGTCAATATGAGAAAAAAATTGTAGATCTTAACCGCACTGTTTTCAAGACTGGTAATTTGAAACGCCAATCAGATTGGAAACGTTAAAGTCCACGAAATTCGAAAAAAGAACTTTAAATTCTCTTACACATTTATAGATACTTAAAAGAAACTTAAAAGAAAAAGAAGAATTTTATCCAACACACTTTTATACAGAAAGTTTAACAAGAATTTGTTTGTTTATTGTATCAAATAAATATTAGCAAAACTCTTTATTTACATAATTTAGAATTAAATTAAGTGTTTTCTTTTTTATTTTCTATAAACTTTTCTTTCGTTATATTCAAAGTATGTATGTATGTAATTTTATTTCATATGCATTTTCATTGTATGCTAACAAATTACATTAACTTGATAAATTGGCAACAAAGTTGCAACGTTGACATTTTATTCATTTATCCGCTCATATTTATTGTACAAAGACAAAATTATACGCAAACAAAGTCATAAATATTCATAATTCAATTAAATATACAAATACTTATGCACAAACACACACACAAATAGAATTCTTTTGCATTATAATCATTCCCACCTAGCATTTGGAAGATTGTTTTGTGATTAATC
>NDXZ01133465.1:0-10858 GCA_003055125.1 Paykullia maculata | reverse complement strand
AAACAATTTAAAATCAAAATAAATATCGTATTTCCAAAACATTCTCCATTTAAGGGGTTTCCCAAAGTACGGTTAATAAAAAAGAACGGCTTAAATATTTTGTACGAAATAATGTCAAATTATTTGTTTAACTTAATTTGTTTAAAAAAAGTATAAGAAAAATTGAGAGAATTTCATGGAAAAGTTAAGGATTATACATTTGTAGTAAGCTATAGTGCGATGACCTTCCTTATCAATATACAAAAAAAGGAGACTTGTCACAATGCAAGAACTGGCATAACCCTTATCAATACCGCAAACAAGATAATCTCTCAAGTCATCCGCAATAAGCAGGCTGGCTTCTGCCCCCGCAAATCATGCATTGATCATGTCAACAGTTAACGGATCGTAATTGCGCAATCTGTTGAGTGAGGGACGCCGCTCAACTTGATATTCATCGAATTTAAAAAAGCATTCGATGCGCTTTTCCATACAGCCATATAGAGCACGCTAGCATGTAAAGGTACTCCAAGCCCTATACCACAATGCAGACTGTCGAATTCTTCAGATGGCTGTATTAGTGACTCGTTCACAATTAAAACTGGAGTGAGACACGGTTGTGTTCAATCGCCCTTACTTTTTAATATCGTTCTGGACAAGATCCTCATATGAACAGAGGGGAATAACTTGGGGATTCAACAGAAGACTAGAAGATCTCGACTATGCCGACAACACATGTCTACTAGCCCACAACTTCAATGACATGCAGGCTAAGACCAATACAGTACAAACAGAAGCAGCTTAGGCTGGTCTGAAAATAAATATTATCAAAACTAAAGCAATGAGAAAAAATGCTTCTAACAACAGAGCATTCGTAACAGACGGGAATAGTCTTGAAGATGTACCAGTGTTTTGCTATCACGGAAGTCTTCTGACTATAACAGGTGGTTCTGCAGACGACGTAAGAAACCGAATAAAAGCTGGCAAACATTTATTTGGCATCTAAACCACATATGGCAATCACTACATATCTCGAAAAGAACCAGGCTGAACACATTTAATGCCTGCATTAGATCATCTCTTCTCTATGGATTTGAATCGTAGAATGCAGTGCGAAAAGATGTTACCTCGCTGCAGGGTTTTCATAAATCACTGCCTGCGCAGAATTTTGAAAGTGTTCTGGCCACCTACGATATCCAATGAAAGGCTATGGGAACAAACCTCTTAAACCCCCTTACATGTTGAGATCCTGCAAAAAAAATGGCGCTGGCTAGGGCATACCCTACGAAAACCCGCTGACGATATCACAAGACAAGCTATTGAATGGAATCAGCAAGGAAGCCGTAGAAAAGAAAGACCATTACACACTTGGCGCTGTCAAATCGAATTTGAAGCTGTCAACCAAGACAAGAGCTGGAGCGATATAAAAACAATTGCATCGGAAAAATCGGAATGGAATAAATTTGTTATGGCCCTTTGCTCCTTGTAGGAACCACGGGTATTTATATATATATATATAGTAGCAAGACCATAAAATTAAAATAAAACACAGATAAATGGTGTTAATAGCCATGAATTTAACTTTTTCCTAAAATTGGCTGGCTTGAATGAAGTTCAATGGGAACGCCAGCATGCGGCCAAACGGGTTCGATAAAATACATTTTGATCTTGTACGAAGAGTGTGTGAAAATTTAGCCTTCAGATTACACTATTTTTGTGTCAGCCACATGCCTGAAAACGTGTTAGGGATTAATGCCATACAATTATTTATCAAATTATCTATCTTCGATATTAAAACCTTTTTTTGTGTTATATATTAATTTAATCCAGTTTAATGCTTCAAATAAAAATCTTTGATGTCATATATTCAATATTTCCAACCAAAAAAAAAATCTCAAATGAACTATACTTTTAGTGGGACATCCTTAAGCTATTTTTTCTCTTTTTGTTAAAATTTTATTATGTAAATATAAAAATGTATACAAAACTGTAAATAAATTTATAAATAAAACATCAATGTATGACTGAAGCGCTGATATCTGCAACCAACTTAATAAAACCAGCAATACTGGAGAGTGTTGCTAGAATTGGTTAATGGAAACTTGTCAAAGCATGTGAAAAACAGACAAATAAAAGCAAAATTTTTTTAAAAAAAGGCTTTAAAAGCCATTTTTGTTGTTAATAAATATATGCTTTCCAAATCTGCAATTATATCAATCACTTTTGAAGACAAAAAGTAAATGAAACAGCTAAAGTTGAAGACAGAAAAAGGCTAACCTGGTAATAATGCTGACAACGAAAGCAGCAGAACAAGCAGTAGTTGATAGTCTTAAAATAATAATAGAAATAAAAAAAAAACAAAAAAACTCTTTTGGATACCATTTTTTTTAGCGACATCACCCTTAGCAACCTTATCAATGAACAATATAGCAAATAAATATTTGTATTTGCTGATACAATTATATTTAGATATACAAATAGATGTCCCTTTATCAGTTCAAATGGTCGAATGAGTATTAAATGTATGTGTTTGTTAGTCACTAGCATGTGTTTGTATTGAATTTGATTTTTTTTTATTGTTGTTGTTATTGTGCTTCTTCGTTGTATTATATTTATTTATTTTTAAGGTTCAGCTTTCCAAAATGAGCATCATCATGATTTTATTAAATAGACTCTGATGTATTTATTGTCCAGCGACAACGTGACTTGTAAATTGATTTCATTTACCTAAAAATAAGTTGAATAAGAAAAACCAATTCATATGTAGGTATGCATGTAGTAGCAGTAAATATACATATGTATGTTGCATGTTGTTTGTTCTTCTGCAAGCAGTCGAAAGAGTAGTAACAGCAGTTTATATTCGATATTGTCCCAGAAAAAAAAGGATAACATTTGAACCGGGTGGAAGTTAACATTTAACCGAACATACTGAACAAAATGTGAACCTATTTCGTTTTGTATTCTGTTTTATTATATTTCACAATTTCGAATCATGCTAAAGTATTGATACAGACATTTGTATTTGGGTGCAAAAACAATGTAACATAAGGCGACCAACATTGGAAACTTTTTTGAATCAGGCGAATATTTTTTAAGTTTTTTAGTTTCAAATAGGGCAAATTTAAACTTTTTTTTTATGCAGTTCTGTAGTTAGTAAAGCCCTTAAAGACCTTTACATATGAAAGAGCTTAGGCCGGTTTTAAAAAAATATGTATTTATGGGATTATGGAGATTTTTCGAATGATGGTGGGCTTAAAATAATATCCTGCTGTTACAAAAAATAAAAAAAGTTTAAAAAAGAAAACTCTTTTTTAATGATTGACTGACTTTAAAATTTTTTAAATTAAGATTTCAATTTTCTTAAACAAAACTTTTAATATTTTTTTTAAGTGACGAACTATATTTTACAATATAAAATTATTATTTATTGGTCACATTTATCTAACATGTCTGCTCGTCGTTGAGTGTGTGTGTTTGTTTATTTAGTTATGGTTCGTTACATTCATTTTTGTGTTAACAAAACAATAACTAAACTAAACTAAACTAAACTAAACTGAAATATATCAACTATTGAAACCGGACATTGACCATTGGCAAAAATTCGTCTACAACCACCTCTACCACGAATACTAACTACAACTCATTCCAAACACTAACCCCTCTGTTCATATAACAAATACTTCATTGACTTTTATAGAAACCAGGCAGGGGTGGTTGAACCATAACTAAATTTCTTCTATCGTATATGGTGCATAGATTTTCTTAACTGTTTAGCTTATTATTGTAGTAGTTGTTGTTGTATTTTTGAATATTATATTGATGGTGTATCATTTGTAGAATATAAATTTCTATTTTAAGTTTGTTCTTAAAGTTGTTGTTGCCATTATTTTCTCTTCGAACCGAATCAATGCCACAAATTATTATGACCGGAAGTATGAGAGCATTTAGTGTGCGGTTTTTACAAATGATATGACCCATAAATTTAGCCATTTGGCATCTTCAATTTTAAATGAATATTCATTTATATATATATACTTTTTTATTTTATTTCCAAAATGCTACAAGTTATATTTTTGCCATTTTTGTGAATTACTATAATACAACTGCTGTGGCTACAACTACTTATTTACTATTGGTATTACTTATACAGGGTGGGCCAAAAGTTGACATGGGGTTTAAAAATTTAATAATTTTTTCGTTATACATAATATAATATAATATATTTATATATTTAATTTTTTCCAGATTATAAAATATACAAAATGGAAACTATTTTTAAACAAAGTATGGAAAATAATGTCACTTAAATTACCCCCATTTTCAGCTTCGCAATGATGGGCTCATCATTTTCATTTGAATTGCTTTGTTAATAAGCAGAATTGTAGGTTCTGGGGTTCTGAAAATCCAAGAGCCATTTTCAATGCTGTATTTGATTTCAAATGCTGTAGCCTTAAATGAAGAGCGGCATCGGCTTATGATAGAACAGTTTTTACGTCCAGCTCTTGAAAAGAGACCTAAGATGTGGTTTAAGTAGGATTAAGCCACTACCTACACTGCCCGAGATACAATTTACTTTTAAGTAAAATTTTTGGAAAGCGACTTTTAGCCCACCCTGCACATAGAATAACTTAAAATTTTTCTTTGCTTTAAGCAAATAACTTTGGAAGAAATATATTTCTCTTATTTAATTTGTTGAACCCAAAAAAATTAGAAAAAATCATGTTTTTATAATAGAAAAATAACAAATTAAAAATATACTTAATTAAATTGATTTGTACTAAAAAAACTCTAAGGAAATGTTTATAAAAAAGTATATAATTGTAGATAATTGCAATCTTCTATCTATAAATAAATATAAAAACGCAAAATTTGTTTATGTATGTATGTTTGTTTTGTACAGCTTGCCACACCGTTGGACCGATTTTTTTGGAATTTTTACATAGTCCAAAAGGAACAATAGGCTACATTTTTTTTTAAATTTTGAATGCCACGCCCACTTTTCATCTGAAAAAGAGGCACGACTATAATTCACTAACTGACTGATTTATCATCGCGCAGCTCAAACGAATAAAGCTAGAGACATGAAATTTGGACTGTTGGTTGCTCTTCCATTGTAAAGATATACAAAATAGGGACTTTTAGAAATTCATATATTTAGGGGTAAAAAAGAGAAAAATCGGTAACCTAAACTAACTAGATACAAGCATGCACGATTCACCTTTAGGTCCCTACGTACTAAAACACAACCCCGTGCTCCAACCAAATCCCCGCGGGACTGCCTATGGTGTTACCTCGCGGGGTGGGGTCAGCTGTTATATCGCCGGTGTAGTTTTTCTGACCTCTTCTGCCCTTCCGAGTGCCTCTTTTACTAATCTAACGAATTTGTTCACCGCATCCCAGTTCTCTTCCGACAGCAACATCAAGTTGTTAATGTTCTCGATTGTCAAGTTTTCGCCAATAATAACCTCTGCTGCGAATCTTTGCTCGCCGAACCGTTTTCACTTGAACACTACGTACGCTGCATCCTCATCTTTGTTGGGGCATTGTGGGCGCTTTGGTGAGGTTTTATGGCCAAAACGATATAGGTAACTATAGCCACCATGTCCTGTTAGGAATTGTGTTGAGTTGTAGTTTACCTCTCCGTGGCTACGGTTAGTCCACTTATCAATCTTGGGTATCAATTTATAGGTCCACTGACCTTTAGGTGAGTTTTCCCATCTCCTTTGCCAACTCTGAATTGACTTTATTCTCCCTGTCTTGTACTCCGCGAATTCAAGATTCATTGAATCGAGCCAACGTTTTATCTCCCTAATGGCTTCATTCGCATATAGTTGTACCTCTAGGTATATCGCCTGTAATATCGCTGCAACGCCATCAGCGAAGCCTACAATTGTAGCTTCCTCCGGTACATTGATGTAGAACACACCATCATACATAATGTTCCATAGTAGTGATCTAAGAACCGAGCCTTGGGGAAATCCAGCTGTAACTGTATATGAGCCTGTGCCTTCGTCAGTTTCGTACCGTAGTGTCCTATCCGACAGGTATGCCCTGACTAGGGGGTAAAACAGGTAAAAAGTATATTTTGGTACTTTTTTGGGGTCCCTTGCAAATTTTAAACCAATAAACTTAGAAATATAATTTCAACTGGGATCGTCACTCCTGCAAAAAATATAAATACGTTGTTAGTACTTTTTGGAAATTCATTTTAAAATAAAAATAAATTCAATTTAAAATAAAATATTTTTGTGAACTTTTTTAGGATTTAAATAAAGATCTATTTTAGCTTCTACTATTATACAGATATCTATTTGAGAAAAAAAACTTTGACACTAAAAAGTACCAAAAAGAGGTAAATCAGGAAAATGCGTTTAATGGTAAGTTACTGAGCCAATTTGGGTAAAATTTAAAACATAGGTGCCTTCAGAATTTCTTTAGATTCGAATATTGTTAACCTTGAATTAACACTTTTGAGCTAAAAACAGCAAATGTTACCATTGGGGCAGCGAAGGATTTAAGCTAGTAATTTGTATAAAATATTTAACCTCTGTGGTAAAAAAGAGTTAATAAAAATGAATATTTAAGGCAAACTTACTGTTTTATGCAAATTATTTAGGTCAAGTAGGTCAAGGTAAAAAAATAATGTTTTCAAGATCACGACAACAAAATGTAAAAACCTTGGTTTTTAAAGATGTTTTTCAATAACATTTGAGTCTCCTTAAAAATCTCAATTATTTGTTTAAATTTATTACTTAAATTTTGATAATAATTTCACCTTTTGGCTTAAAGTTCATATACTTTTAAAAGTAAAGTTATTTTTAATTAAAAAATCTAGTTTTCTATATGATTTTAGTCGAGTCAATTGCATTTTCGAAACAACGAACGATTTCATTGTCAGCACTATTTATTGTCATTTATTAAATCAAAATTTTTTATGTTAAAATAAAAAACTGGAAATTATTTGCACCTTTCTTAATGTTAACTTTTTTGAATTTTTTTTCAAGAAATTGTTTGAAAGTCTACTAATGATGTTGTATAACGTTAGCTAAAATGCAAAAAGGCATAACTAACAAACAATTCAAAATCGAGTTTTTGATTGATAATTTAAAATGCCATTAAACTATCTGCCTTGACAAAATAATACGCTTCTGCGATCAAAAATGACGCTTTTATTAACAAAAAAACAAAGGGACGTAACTACAAGTTTGTTCATTATACAAAGATTTTTGCTTCTCCTGTAAAATTATATTATTGTTAGTTACACCTTTTTTGCATTTTACCTAACAATAAGCACTAGTGAAAAATAAAAACACGTAATAAAATTTAAAATAAAAATTTATACAGACATATGAATATATTTATATTGTTTTCTTTTTCAAATGTATACCTTTAATATTAAAAAGAATTGTATGGGTTTATATAAAAAAATATTATCCTATACCACTTAACTAAAAATGTTCAAATCTGTTCGTTTTAAAACTACAAGAATTTAGTGCATATAAATATTTTCTCCTAAATAAGTATTTATTGCATCTTTTATTTTTAACCATCATTCTCTTTCCTCTCTATTTAAGAAGATTGTAAATTTTATTTTTTACTTCGTCCTAAAGGGACTTTCAAATGTGAGTTTTCACTCTAAATTCTACCAACTACTAACACAAACAAACCATAACAGGGAGCTACCGTTAAGAATAAAGTAAAATAAAGCCAAAAAGAATACTACATGTACTCACTAGTAAATATGCACAAAAGGGAAATAAGACAAAACAACAAAAATGACACAACAACATCAGTTAAAGAATGATGAAAAAAAAACATATTATATTAATGAGATCTTTTAAAATGTTGATAGCAACCACTTACATGAGCTATTTGCATCATATTTCATATGTCAAGTATATTAAGTGTATTTTTTGTCTATATACTTATGTATGTGTGTGTAAAATACTCATTCACTTACATACATCCATACATATTTAAAATAATAGAAAGATGGAGATAAAATACATAATTCGTTGACAATTTTATTTCATTCTTTTCTATTTTCTCAACATTCGTTTTCTTGATATTCTCAAGTTTAACATGAACACGACGATGAAGTCTTTATTAAAAACATCAACAACAGAGAAAGAGATGATTGCAGTGGAAATAAAAGTTAAGTTAGAAACAAAAACTAAAAAAAAACAAAAGAATTTAAATTTATTTTATTGTTGAAAATGTTGCAAATATTGTATAGATATTTTTGAGGTGTATAAAGACATACACAAACACACATGATTACTGCTATGAATAAATAAAAGAGATGTTGTGTTGGTAAAAAATATGTGTGTGTGTGTGTGAACATCTTATAGCATATTTAATAATATGCCATCATTTTTTAACTGTAGTAGTAGTAGCAGATGATTATCAACAAAATAAACAGCCAACCATAAACTCATACATTCATTCGTTCCATTATTTGTACCCTCATTCATATATTCCTTCATTACTTGTGTCAGTTAGTCTGTCTGTCAGTCAGTCAGTCAGTCAGTCACTCATTTATTTAGTCGGTAAGGCGGCTTGACTATGTTATGCTGCACAATATCAACAAGCTACTTAAACTTAACCATAAAATGGAAAATGCTAAAATTTGAAAAACGTTCAAAAACATGTTTCACTTTTACAGTAAAAACGTATAAGAAAAAATAAAAATAATAAACAGGTAGTAGACAAAAACATTAAAAATAATTCAAAAACATTTTCTAGCTTTGCATTAAGAAAACTATATATGTATACAGGTATTAAAAATAATAATAAAGAAATGCAGTACCGTGCATTTTATTAGCACTGCCTTTTCAAAAATATTTCTTTTTAATATTTTCATACCCTTCACCACAGGTAGCAGGGTGATATATCAATTTGCGTCCCCATAAAATATATATGTAAATGTTGGATCCTTATAGATAGGGAAGTTCAAATAGCTATGTCCGTCTGTCCGTGTGTTAGTTGAAATCAGTATGTGGTATCAAACTTTTGGGTATATTCCCGACAAAACCGGTATTGAAAACTGGCTATACCATGAATAACCGGCTGGGATATAAGCAAAAAAACGAACACTTTGTTTTCTTTTTGTACACAAAAAAAATATAATTTTGAAGTTTTGAGATAATTTGCAGGCATTTAAAAAAAAAATTGGAATAATTGGCCCAGAATCTGCAAATATATAGACAAAAAACCTATATTGACAAAAATGATTTATATCATAAAAAAAGTTTTTTAAGACTTTAACTATCTTTGGAACGTGTTCAAATATACATACATACATGCATACACACATACACACATACACACATACACTTCTTATCACATACATACGCATGGTAAAGGGTATACATATATGATATGACACAGCCGAATCTAGCGCTCTTATTTCTAAAGTTTATTTTTTTTATTATTTTAATTCATATTTTGTTTTTTAAAATGATAACTTTCTTGCATTTTTTTTGTGGGGAGTTAAGTAAAAATAAATGAAATATTTTAGACTTAAAAAAAAATTATAAAAATTTAAAAAAAGTATTGAATTTCTGGAAACTATGATTTTATAAACAGACTAAGTTGCAAAAATAGAAAGATTTCTTTAAGGTTTTGTTGGATGTTTTTTTAAAATAAAACAACCAAACATAGTCTCTTAAGCCTAAAAAATAAAAAAATATGTGTCAATACGACGTAAAATAAAAAGTTTAGGAGCTGTAAGAGTGTAGCTTACTCTAACTATTACAATTTAATTAATTTTTATAAAAATTTTGAATGTTAAAATATAAGGGATATTACGTTAATTAGGCTTTTTTTAAGTCAAGCATGCACTGTACATGATTAAATCTGCTTAGCAAACCTCTTTGGGTTATACAATAATGTAATTTTCGTTGAAGGAATATTTTCCATTTAGTTTATCAAAACAATTAAATTTCTCTCTTTAGTAATATTTTTATTAAAATCTTTACAAATAAAAATATTCAAAATCAAATAATTATAAAAAAATTAAACAATTCAAAAAAATTTAAATATTTTAAAGATTTATTATTTATTTAAAAGATTTCTAGAAAATAATTATTAACATTTGTCTATTATATCATATTCTGTAAATTTTATCAATTTTTAAAAATATACAATTGATATGATCTTAAAGTTAAGTGAGTAACGCATTTAGCAAAATTGTAAAAACGATTTGTATTCTACATGCACTAAATTATCACTGGGTAACTTTTCAAGTTTAAACATTTTCATTGTAGTACGGTGTGATTCCAAGTAGTTGACGAAATATCAAACTATCTTTGTTTTTACCCTAATTTTTTACGAAATAATCATTTTGTGTAAACTTTTTTTTAACAATGTACCCTGCAGTTGCTGGATTGGAAACAGCCAAATATCGCATACCATAACATTATGTATGTATGTCTGTTTGTGTGTGCAAAGTATGTAAATAAAATAAATAAACTGACGTAAATATAAACTTCAGCAAAATTACAGTAACAAATATTTTTTGTTACATTTGTTTCTTCAAAATCTTAAGTTTTCCATTTAAGATAGTTCGTCAACGATATAATTAAAGTCAACAAAATTCATTTATTTGCAAAAAAAAAACTTTTTTTTATTTATGTAGTTATTTTATGCGAAGAGAATTTGTCTGTTTTCAGTTTAAATTTTTACTTACTTCGCTTTACAAATTTTGATTTAATTATATTCATGCATATAAAAAGATAAAAAGAAGGTATTTACGTGAGACGCGACGGCATGTCGCATAGAGAAGAGCAAAAATATGTATAATTCTTAATCGTGGCGTTATTATTCATAAGGTGATATCAATTGGAACTTGAGTTTTTTTTAAAGAGGTGTTTTCTAA